>CAUYQU010049383.1:0-20185 GCA_963574635.1 Cheracebus regulus | reverse complement strand
ACCCGTGTGGCTCCTCTGCCGGGAATCTCCCGGTCTGTGGGCAACAAAAATTCGTCGGAAAGTGCGGTGTCCACTCGTTCTCTGCGCTTTCACTGGGAGCTACATTCCTGAGCTGTTGCTAATCGGCCATCTTGGATCTCTCAATTTTTTCTTCTTTTCTGTTTTATTCGAATTAATTTTTAGAAGCGCCTCCTTCATGTTACTGATTTTAGCACTTTCTATTTATATTTATTGCTTTTACAATTCTTCCACTAAAATGGAATTAATATACAGGTTATATAGCATACAAAGTATTCCAAAGCTCTTGTAAGGAAAAGAATACAATATAAACTTACCCCAGATTTTCATAAGTGTAAATACTAAAATTTGCTAAAGTATGCATCTAGAATATAAATAAGGTATAAAACTTCCAAACTAATTGGGGGGGAAATGGGATGAAGGAAATATCAATGTAATAAATGCCATGGAAGGTAAAGAAATGTAAGCACAGAACAGGCAGAAAAAGCAGAAAACATAAGAGAATATGATAGAGAAAATATTCTAAAATATATTCATATTTGCAATAAATGTGAGTGGGGGCTTCACTTGAAATATAGACTGACTCTTCAAACAGAATGATAATGTAAATAAAACAAAAATTTATGGGATGCACCTAAAACAGCAACTACAGAGAAACATAACCTTAAATGCATCTACTTCAGAGAGCTAGAGAAAGAGGTCCAAACAAAAGACAATGGGAGGAAGAAAATAATATAGATAAGAAAGAAAATCAGTGAATCAGAAAACATATATATAATAGACATAGGACAGATGAATGAAACTGGTAAAGCCATAGAAGACTAATCAAGAAGAAAAGAAAGAAAATATAAATTATTTAGAAATGTGTACGTTCTACAGATATTAAATACAAACAGAAAGATATTATGCTGATAACTTTATATCAATACATTTGACAACTTAGATGAGTGGAAAGTTTTTTGTTTGTTTGTTTGTTTTTTTTGAGAAACCCAAGTTACTGAAATGGCACAAGAAAAATCAGAAAATATAAACAGGTTCAGAGAGGTTGAGAAAGTGGAAGAGCTGAAATTCAGCCCTATTTCCTTCTGACTCAACAATAAACTTCTATTGTTCACTGCTTTCAAAAGTTTCCATCAAAGTACCCCAAACAGCAGAAGAGAATAGATAGCAGCTATCTTTGGAAGTTATATCTCAAGAAAACAGCCAAAAGCTCAAGAATGCTTAGGTGATTGATAGATGTTAGATAGACAGATAAATAGATAGACAGATAGAGGATTAGATAGTATTTCAAAAACTTTTCAAATAATTATAATAATCTGTAATCATTTTACATATTGATTTATTATCCTTCAGTCTTGTGCAATTCTTGTTAATTTTAATAAATGTTCATCAATAAGAGACTGCTAAAACAAATTATGAAGTATCAGTAACATGAATTACAATCAGCTATGAAAAACAAACCATGAGGATAATGTTGCTATACTTCTATAAAGAGAATGCCAAGATACATTATTACACAAAAAAATTGCAGTGCAGAAGAGTGTGTTCTATCTTCCTGTTTTCACATTAAAACTGTATCTGGAGGGATATAAAGAAAGACTAATAACAGTGGTTTCCTATTTGGAGTAGTAGGGAATTTGTGAGAATAAATGGGAGGGGAACATTTCACAATATACATTTTAATGTATATTGCTTTCTAACATTTGTATGCATCAGCTCTAGCTCTTTTTTTTCTTTTCTTTTTGAGATGTAGTGATGGGATCTCAGCTCACTGCAACATCTGCCTCCCAGGTTCAAGTAATTCTTATACCTCCGGGGTAGCTGGGATGACAGGTGCATGCCACTAAACCCGACTAAATTTTTTGTATTTTTAGTGGAGATGGGGTTTTGCCATGTTGGCCAGGCTGACCTCAAACTCCTGAGCTCATGTGATCTTCACCCCTTAACCTCCCAAAGTGCTAGGATTACAGGCATGAGCCACCACGCTTGGCTTTATGCATTAGCTATTAAATAAATAATAATAAAGAAATACCAAATGTGTGAACAGACAAAAAATATCTTTGGGATGGAAGATTTGATATGCATGTTTAGTATGTCTCCAATAAAATCTCCAGAGATTTCTACCTTCTGGCCATGATGGAATGTGTGGAAGCAAACTTGCCCCATCTCTATAAGCAACCAGAAAACTAGATTGAATATATGAAACAACAGCTTCCATATTAAACAACAGGTAGTGCAAGATTGTGATCCATGAAAGAAAGAAAATAATGAGGTAAACCCTACAATTTCCCTGGTTTCTATCTGAACCACAGCACGAAAAAGAGGAACAGAATTTGGGGAGGTTGAGGTGGCTGGAGTTTGTGGGCAGAATATTGAGAAGAGGAAGCTCGTAGAGAAAGAACTCCAGATATCTACATAGCGATTCCTTTGAGTCTTTGATTGAATACTAAGCTGTACATGCATAAAATAAAACTTCATGAGACCAGATAAAGAAAACTGCCAGGAAAGAATGACTACTGGAAGCTGGGAGCCAATAAGTCTCGGCGCTCATTCAGAGCTGGGAGACATTAAACTTCTCCCAGCGTAAGGGTAAAGAAATTTCATTTAGGTCTGGGCGCGGTGGTTCACGCCTGTAATCCCAGCACTTTGGGATCATCTGAGGTCAGGAGTTCCAGATCAGCCTGACCAATATAGTGAAACCCATCTCTACTAAAAAATACAAAAATTATCTGGGCGTGGTGGCTTGTATCTGTAGTCCCAAGTCCCAGCTACTTGGGAGGCTGAGACAGGAAAATTGCTTGAACCCGGGAGGCAGAGCTTACAGTGGGCAGGGATCGTGTCACTGCACTCTAGCCTGGGCAACAGAGTGAGATTCCATCTCAAAAAAATAATAAATAAATAAATAAATAAACACTTCATTTAAGGCTAGGTGTGGTGGCTCATGCCTATAATCTCAGCAATTCGGAAGGTCGAGTGGGACGGATCACCTGAGGGTCAAGAGCTTGGGACCAGGCTGGCCAACATGGTGAAACCCCATCTTTAATAAAAATACAAAAATTAGATGGACGGGGTGGTGCACACCTGTAATCCCAGCTACCCAGGAGGCTGAGGCAGGAGAATCACTTAAACCCAGGAGGTGGAGGTTGCAGTGAGCCGAGATTGCACCACTGTACTCTAGGATGGGCGACGCAGCCAGACTCAGTCTCAAAAAAGAGAAAAAGAAAGAAAGAAACCTCATTTAACACCTGAGACCTACAGTAAAATCCCCAGCAGGGTCATGTTTTAGTAGTAGGGTTAAATTAGTTTTAGTGAAAAGGCTGCTTCAGATTCACCTTAACAAAGCTTAAAAACAAGCCAGAAATGATCAAGCTGATCCATAAATAACTAAACTGTCTGACAAAACTAACAGAAACACTCTTAAAGGAGGACTACACAATCCAGACACTCAACAACTTTGACTCCACAATTTGTCCATTCAAACCAATATTACTAGACATGTCAAGAAGCCAAAAAATATGACTCATAACCAGGAAAAGAATTAGTCAATAGAAGGAGACCCAGAAATAGCACATAGGATGAGATTAGCCACTGAGACCTTCAAAGCATCTATTTTAAATATCAAATCTAAAGGAAAAGATAAAGACAAAGAGGAAGGTAATGGAAGACATAAAAACTAAGTATAATTTAGAGCTTAGAAATACAATATCTGAAAATTAAAATTCACTGGAGAGACTTAAATGCAAATTAAGCACAGCAAAAACAAAACAAAACAAAAAACCCACAAAAAAACCCCCCAAAAACAAAAACAACCCTCAGTGAAGATCAGTATAAAGGTTTTATTTTATTTTATTTTATTTAGTATTATCATTATTATTATTTGAGATGGAGTCTTGCTCTATCGCCCAGGCTGGAGTGCAGTGACCTGATCTCAGCTTATTGCAACCTCTGCCACCCAGGTTCAAGCAATTATCCTGTCACAGCCTCCCAAGTAGCTGGGATTACAGGCATGAACCACTATACCCAGCTAACTTTTGTATTTTTAGTAGAGACAGGGTTTCACTGTGTTGGCCAGGATGGTCTTGATCTCCTGACCTCATGATAAAGATTTTAAAAGACTGCCAGAAAAAGAGCAGACCCTCAGCGACCACCACCATCATCATATCAAAAAGCCTAACACTAGAGTTTCAGAAAGGGGATAAGAAGCTGAAAAAGTATGTGAAGAAATAATAGTCAAACATGTTCCAAATTTGATGAAAACTATGAACTCACAGTTTCATGAATCTCAGCAAACTCCAAGCTAAACAAAAACAAATATCCACACATACAAAAACAACAACAAATAAAACCACACAGGGCACATTATAATTAAATTGCTAAAATTCAGTGAAGAAGAGAAAATATTCAAAAGAACTAGAGAATGGGGTTGGGGGAGAAGGAGAGGGATCATTTATTGTCAGAAATAGCACAGGTCAGAAGACAACAGAATTACATGTTAATATTTAGAGTGCAATTTAGATGAAGAAGAAGGAGGGGATGAAGAGGGGAAGAAAGAAAAATGAGTAAAATCCACATTGTATTTAGCAGTTTCTTTCTTTTGTTGTTGCTTTTTGTTCTTTCAGATGGAGTCTCACTGTGTCACCCAGGCTGGAGTGCGGTGGCACGATCTCGTCTCACTGCAACCTCCGCCTCCCGGGTTCAAGCAAATGTCCTGCCTCAGCCTCCCAAGCAGCTGGGACTACAGGTGCCCACCACCATGCTTGGCTAATTTTTGTATTTTTAGGAGAGACGGGATTTCACCATATTGGTCAGGCTGGTTTTGAACTCCTGACCTCAGGTGATCCACCCGCCTCAGCTTCTCAAAGTGCTGGGATTACAGGTGTGAGCTACTGCACTTGGCCATATTTAGAAATTTCAAAACTACTTCAGTAATCAATAGAACAAATAAATAGAAAATCAACAAGAAAATATAAGAACTGAGCAACCTGTGAACCAACTTACCCTAATTGATATTTATAGAACACTCTGCTAAATCTAAAATAAACATTATTTTCAAGTACACATGGAACATTCACGAAGACAGATCATATTCTGGGCCATAAAGAAAAACTCTTAGGCTTAAAAAAAACAATGTAAATCCTGTATACTCCTGAGCTCAGGTGATCTACCTGCCTCAGATATTCTCTGTTCATAACAGAATTAAAATAGAAATTGATAACAGAAAGATATCTGAAAAATTCCAAATATTTGGAAATTAAACAATATATTTCTAAATAATATATGGATTAAAAGGAGACATCAAGAAAAACTAGAAAATATTTTGGACTAAATTTTGGAAAAATACAGCATATTCAAATTTGTAGGACGTAGTTAAAGCAGTGCTCAGAGAGAAATGTATAGCATTTAAATGCATGTGTTAAAAAGAAGAAAATAAACTCAACAAAAAGCAGTATAATTGAAAACAAAGAAAGCCAATAAAACAAAAATGGATACTTTCAAGAGATCAATAAAATTGATAAACCTCTGATCATACTGAAAAAGAAATATGAGAGAAAACATTTACAATATTATA
Organism: Cheracebus regulus; assembly: GCA_963574635.1. NCBI lineage: Eukaryota > Metazoa > Chordata > Mammalia > Primates > Pitheciidae > Cheracebus > Cheracebus regulus. Next base: position 14,598 of record CAUYQU010049383.1, on the reverse strand, counting down.
TTACAATAGCTGGTAATAAATTACCAGTTATTGGGAAGGGAAAAGGAATGATATTACCACAACTCTGAAGATACTAAAAGAATAATGAAGGAATGCTTCAAACAAACCTATGCCCATAGATTCTACAGCTTAGAAGAAATGACAAATTTCTTAAAAGCCGCAAACTACCAAAACTCACCCCAAAGAAATAGATACCTTGAATAGCCCTGTATTTATTAAAGAAATGGAATTTGTATTTAAAAACCTTCCCAGAAATAAAACTTCAGGTCCAAATGATTTTTTCTGATGAATTATATCAAATGTTCAGGGAATACCAATTCTACACAATTTCTCCAGAAAATAGAAGGAAACATTTCCCAACTCATTTTGTGGGCCTAGCATTATTTTGATACCAAAATGAGACAAATGAATTTCAGGAAAACTGCAGACCCATATCCCTCATGAACATAGATGAGAAAATCCTGAACACTGAAGCAAAAATTCTAAATAAAACGTTAACAAATAGAAACCAGAAACACATTAAAAATATACTATACCATGACTAAATATATTACACTATGACTAGAGTCAATTTAGGAAATGTAAGGATAGTTCAAAATTAGAATATCTGTTAATGCAGTTTGCCAGATTAATAGATCAAAGAAAAAATATGATCTTTCCCATAGATGCTAAACAGGCATTTGAAGAACTTTGTCAATAAAACAGAAAAAACTGGAAATACATTTAACATGATAAGTAACTATGTATATAACTACTTATTCAAGAAATATTTACTGAGTACCTAGTATGTGAGAGACACTATTCCAGGTGCTGCAATATAGTGCTAAAGAAACAAACAAAAAGTCTTACCCTCGTTGTCCTTGCCTTTCAAAGGAAGAGATAGAAAATAAACACTGTGTGCCTGGTGTTATAAGTGCTATAGAGAAAATAAAGCAGGTAAAAACATAAAATGTGCTAGGGGTGATTGGAGGACGGCTATTTTTTCATATGTTGTTTAGGGATTACTGCTAAAGTGACATTTGAGAAGAAATTGAAGGAAATGACAGTGATAGCTTGATAGACAGTTAAATCTATCAAATCAACTGACTAGCAGGATGTGTAACAGAAAATTTCTGGAAACATACCCCAAAAGGGTAAGAGCAGAATCAGTATTCCACTATTTTCACTGTTATTTAACTTTATTCTGGGGAAAGTAGCCAATTGCACTGTAAAAGAGAGTGAAATATGATAGCAAAAATGAAAAATTAGTAGATAAATTTGAAGATAATGTTGGAAAAGTCTAAAGTTCAGCAATAAAGCAAAGAAATAGAAAATAAGAAAGAAAAATAACCTAATTTTACATTACATCAAAGCGATTCTACACCCAAATTATAAGAGTTCCAGAAAGCAGAACAGAAAAGAAACATAGATGCAGAAATTACCTAAAAAATAATCCTAGAAAAACTTTTCTAGAATTGTAATGCATGAGTTTCCATATTGAAAAGTCCTGTTGAGTGACTAGCACATAGACAAAAATAAATTTACACCAAGTTATATTATTGTAATTCAGAGCTCCTGAGGAATTAGAGAATATCCTTCCTTTCTAGAGATTAAAAAACAGATTACTATAAACTGAGGCTCAATAAAAAAACTGATGTCAGATTTCTCTAGAGCAACACTGAAATTTGGGAAAACATTGAAAAATGCCTTCATAATTTTGAAGAACAACAATTTTCAACCAATAATTCTATATCTATCCAGACTATCAGTTAAGTGAAGAAAATAATAAAGATATTTCTCACATGCAAGATCTCAAAACCTTTACCTCCCCTGTACTCTTTCTCAGGAAATACTAGGAGATACTCTAAAAAGGGAAAGTAAACTAAGGAAAGCACACTATGGCAAATACTGTTATTTTTCTCTCAATATCTTTCCTTCTTTTATTGTAATAATAGACTTAACTATGTCTAAACAGAGCATCTGGCCATGCTAATAAGATGATACTTCCCAGGCTTCCTTGCAGGTAGATACAGGATGTGACTAGGTTCTTTGTCAATGAGGTATGGTCATGGAAATGAAGTGAGCTACGTTCACTTTTTTTTTTATTGAGTTTAAAGGGATATGCCCTCCATGTCCTCTCTTTCTCTCTCTCTAATAAGCTGAAGTAAAAACAAGTGAGTGAGACATCTTGAACCATACATGTCAGACCAACAGCCTTGAGATGAAACAGTCAAGTGTACCACCAACCAGTCCTGAATTGCTTATGCCCAGACTACTACATACGAGAGAACTTCTATCTTGTTTATTTGACTGTTATTTTAGTTATCAATTATAGAAGTCAAATTGTATTCTGACAATACTCATGGGATCAAGGAAAAAGGGAATCGAACAAAAGAGAAAGTCAAAGGAAATTTCCGGGGTGCTTCCACAGGTATATTCCGGGATTATACTTGTGCACCAAGCCTACTAAGTAACAATAAATTGTGGAGCCATTTAGAAGGCTCCAAGAGAGCAGTGTCTTCAAGATGAAACTGATGAAATACTTGATATATTTGAACAGACTGAGAACCACAGGGGTAAATTCGCTATAGGTAAATAGAAGACTAAACAAAGAAACAAACTGAAAGGCAATTAATAATCATTGGAAAAATGAAACAAAAATGTATAAAAATAAACTAGGTCATGATGTGTTATATGGTTAAACTATGAATGCATAATATGTAATGATATTAATTTTGAATATTGATCTAAGAAAATCTGTAATTGTATTGGAAGGGTAGTGAAGCCAAAAGTGTATTTTTGTGTTGTGGTAGAGTTGGTGAGAAAAGAAAGCTGATTTCTCACCTTCCATTATAGGAATTTAATAAGTAATTCCTAAGCAGAAATTCAAGATGCAAGTATAAACTATTATTTAAATATGTGAAGGTAAATACCAAAAGAAATGGCTTCACCAAAAGAATCAAAAGTTGCTGTTTCTAAGGACTAAGAGATGAGATGAGAAGTGGAACAAGGGAGTTCTCTTTCTTATAATAAATCTTGTAATTTATTTCTTCTTTAAATTGTTGGCACCTGTATCTTTGACTTTTTGGAAAGAAAAGCCTTCCAATTATATTTATGGGTCAAGTAAACCTGACAACCTTTAAATAAACATAAGCAAACCATTTTCACTTATGAATACCTAAGGAAAGTGTTGATACTTTAAAAAATCTTTTTATTTTATTTTTTTATTTTTTTATTTTTGAGACAGAGTCTCGTTCCATCTCCAGGCACCAGGCTGGAGTGCAGTGGCACTATCTCGGCTCACTGCAACCTCCGCATCCCGGTTCAAGCAATTCTCCTGCCTCAGCCTCCTGAGTAGCTGGGACTACAGGTGTGTGCCACCACACCCGGCTAATTTTTGTATTTTTAGTAGAGACAGGGTTTCACCATGTTGGCCAGGATGGTCTCGATCTCTTGATCTCGTGATCCACCCACCTCGGCCTCCCAAAGTGCTGGGATTACAGGCGTGAGCCCCCACACCTGGCCACTTTTTAAAATCTTTAATATAATTCTTCATTTTAATAGATTAAAAGATAAAATTCTACATAGATGCTGGAAATAAAATTAAACATCTCTTCTTTTGTAAAATGCTTAAGTAAGAATAAACGAGTATTTTTTTTATGAAAGCATACACCTATCACACCTAAAAGCCAAGTATCCACCTAAATATAAAAATATGAAAAGGAGGCTGGGCGTGGTGGTTCACGCCTGTAATCCAAGCACTTTGGAGGCCAAGGCGGGTGGATCACCTGAGGTCAGGAGTTCAAGACCAACCTGACCAACATGGTGAAACCCCATCTTTAAAAAAAAAAAATATGAAAAGGAATCCTATTAATCTCAGAACAGGACAAGGATGTTTACTATCCAGGAACCAGATGATGTAATGAAAGAAGAAACAGCAATCAGGCATAAAATTAGAAAGACAGAGATCAATTATCATTACCTGTAAATGATATTATTGCATATGTCAAGGGTTGGCAGACATTTACTTCAAATGGCCCAATAGTAAAGAGTGTAGACTTACTGAGCTGCCTGTGGTCGCTGTCATATACCTTTCTTTTCCTCTTCTTTTTTTTAACCATCTTTTTAAAATGTAAAAACCAGTCTTGGTTCTTGTCTGTATAAAAACAGGCCATGGCTGGATTTGACCCATAGGCTATAGTTTAGAGGTTCCCTGGTATATCCAGAAAAAAGAAAATCAAGTAAAAACAATACAAACTCAAACAGAATTCAATAAATTCCATTTATACATGTGGAAATAAAACAGCATTCACATCTACCAAAATAGCTGGTTAGAAAATATAAAGAAAGAAAAGATTCCATTTAAAATGGCAACAAAAAATAAAATTCTTAAGAATAAACTTAAGAAACATGCAGGATCTATAATTTGAAATGTTAATGGGACAGAAGGACACAAAAGAAGGCCTCACAATGCAAAGAAACATCATGTTCTTAGATTTCTAACATCATAAAGCTGTCAAAGATAGTTAACCTATAAATTTAATGTGAGCCCAATAAAAATACCAAAAGGGTATTTTTGGGGAACTAAACTAGCTGGTTCTAAATTTCATGTGGAAAAATTACCAAGAATAGTCAGGAAAATTTTGGAAAAATTAAAGTCACAAGGAAAGTTAAAACTACCATGCATAAAAACCTATTATAAGTTCTCAGATAATAAGAATGATGTGAGTAGAAAAAATAGAATAAAAAAATATAGAATGATGTGAGTAGAAAGACAAAACCAAAAAGAAAATTCAGAAATAGATTTAAGTATATGTGAGAATTTTGCTTATTCAATAAATAATGTTGGTTCAAATGGATATCCATCTGAAGAAACAATAAAGGTGATCCCTACTTTACAACTAGTGTCAAAGTAGATTGTGATAGATGAAAGATTTAAATGAAATCATAAAATTACTAGGAGATATGAGAAGAGTTTATGACTTCATGTGAGAGAAAGTTTGGCACAAAACTCTAACTCATTAAAAAAAGAATAATAAATTTTAACCTATTAAAACCTTTTACAACTTCTGGAAAACAAAAATAAAATAATAATTCCTCAATAAAGTCAAAAGATAAAGAACAAACTGAGAAAACTATTTATAACTTGTATGGTAGGAAAATGTTACATTCCTTAACATATAGACAACTAAAAATAAGAGAAAAACCACAATCCAATAGAAAAATGAGCAAAGAACAGGAACAGGAATAGTTCACAGAAAAAGAAACCCAAATAGTTCCTGCACATTTGAAAAGATGTCAACTGCATTAAAATAAAGACAAATTAAAGCTACAACAAAACATCATTTTTTTCACCTATAAAGTTGGTAAGTATTTCTTTTAAAATGTGATAACCTACTGCACTAATAAGAATGTGGGCCGGGCGCAGTGGCTCACACCTGTAATCCCAGCACTTTGGGAGGCTGAGGAGGATGGATCACCTAAGGTCAGGAGTTCGAAACCAGCTTGGCCAGTATGGGGAAACCCCATCTCTACTAAAAATACAAAAAAATTAGCTGAGGGTGGTGGTGGGTTCCTGTAATCCCAGCTACTCAGGAGGCTGAGGCAGGAGAATTGCTTGAGTCTCAGGAGGCAGAGATTGCAGTGAGCTGAGATCGTGCCTTGCACTCCAGCCTGGGCAACAAGAGCGAAACTCTGTCTCAAAAAAAACAACAACAAAAAAGAATGTGTGAAAGCATTCACATACTGTTGATGGGAGTATATACATGGATGCATCTTCTATGCAGGGACATTTTCAAACTGTCAAAATTACAAATTCACATGTCCTTTGAGTCAACAAGTTTCATTTCTAGCCATCTATCCTACAAATATGCTTGCACATATGAAAAATTACTATTTACAGAAACATTAATTAATTTTTTATTTTGAGACAGGGTCTCCCTTTGTCACCCAGGCTAGAGTACAGTGGTATGATCTCAGCTCACTTCAGCCTCAACCTCCTAGGCTCACGTCATCCTCCTTGGCTCACGTCATCCTCCCAGTCTACCGCTGGGACTACAGGCGTCCACCACCACATCCAGCAAAGTTTTGTAGTTTTTGTAGAGATGGGGTCTTGCTATGTTGCCCAGGTTGGTCTCATACTCCTAAGCTCAAACAATCTGCCCGCCTCAGCTTCCCAAAGTGCTGGGATTACAGGTGTGAGCTGCCATGCTCTGCTCAATTATATTTTGATATATCCATACATGAAATAGTATGCATAGTCTCTTAAAAACTGTATTAAAAATGTCCTGATTCATAAAGTTGCCAAGATAAATAAAAAAGACAAGGTACAGAACAATGTATGTAATATGCTACCACTTGTATAAAATATATTGTGTGTAAATGCATGGTGTGTGTGTGTGTGTGTGTGTGTGTGTGTGTGTATCAAGCAGCTGGTAACTATGGTTGCCGCTGAAGAAAGGAGCCAGGTAGATAGGGAAGAGGGATGGAAGGGGGACTTTCTTTTCACGAAATATCTATTTTTTGTACCATAGAGATGTAGAACCTATTTTTTAAAGTAATAGAAAATATCAAAACAGTAATGAAGAAAAACACATAATCTCACCACCAAAGATAATATTTTGGTGTGATTATTTTCCAGTAACTATCGTTTATTTATTATTTTTTATTATTTTATTATTATTTTATTTTTGTTTTGCAGGAGTTGTAAAAAGATTTTTTTGTTCTATGTGTATGATTTTGTAGCAGTAGGTGTGTTAAGAGCATACTGTGGGCTGGGTGCTATGGCTCATGACTGTAGTAATCTAATCCCCGCACTTTGGGAGGCCGGGGTGGGTGGATGGCTTGAGTCCAGGAGTTTGAGAGCAACCTGGGCAAGGTGGTGAAACCCTATCTCTACTAAAAATACAAAAATTAGCCAGGTGTGATGGTGCGCACCTGTAGTCCCAGCTACTGTGGGACAGGTGTTGGGTATGGGTGGGGAGGCTGAGACAGGAGGATCACCTAAACCTTGGACGGTCAAGGCTGCAGTGAGCTGTGATTGTGCCACTACACTCTAGCCTGGGTGACAGAGTGAGACTCTGTCTCAAAAAAAAAAAAAAAAAAAAATTCAAACCATGTATGCATGTATGGTTTTGTATGCTCCTCGTTGCCTTTATCATGAACAACTGGAATTATGTTGATATTTATATTTTATTTGACATTATGTAGGCAGCACCTTTCCAGGAAGAAATGCTTTCATAGGTAACACAAGCCATTACAAGTTTCCAGCTCAAGCTCATTGAAGAAAGGAGATGGAGACTCTCAGGAGCCCTTTTTGTGAGGTGTAGTACCTGATAGGAGGAGAGAAATAGAGGTGACTAGATATTCTGTAGTAGAAGTCGCCAAGTGGTGGAGTAGAAGGAAGACGTTAACAGTCACCCCGGAGGTTGGGTGTAGGAAACTCCCAAGACCCTGAGGGTGCAGGTCAGGGGAAGAGGAGGGAAGGGCAAGGTGAAGGCAGGGGCCTCAGTGGGCTTAAACCAGAGCCAAGGCTACTGAGAACACACCCCAAGTTTTCTAGTTATACCGCAGGGAATACATTTAACAGACTCTCTTTGAGCGCCTGCCATGACACCGCTGAATGAGGCACTAGGAATCAACAATGAATAAGATACAGGCTCTTCTTTCAATGGGCTCTTCTGGTAGAACTCGCTAGTTGCAGTGAAAAAGGAGTGTGGTGAAGGCTCCATGAAAGAGTGCAGGAGGTGCAGGGTGGAGCTGCCAGGCCTGAGCACCTGAGCATCCAAGAGGCTGGAGCCTCCTGGACCTGGAGAGTGAGGTTGTCTCTGCAGTGTTCTGTACAGTGCACTGTGGAAATGGCAATGGGTTGGGGCGATGGCTTCCGTTTCTGGATATTTGATCTACACCTTGAAAAATGACGGCACCATGTGTCTTCGGGATTTCCTGAAAGCAGAGTTTGAGACAAATATTTGTTTGAAAACATGATTCTACGGAGCAGAGAAGGAACATTTTTTTATTTAGTTGGCCATTAGTAAGGGGGAAGGATGCTAGATCCCATGGGATTCCTCTGTGGAGCTTATGACATGCCTGTCGACCCATGGTCTTGAGAACACAGGATGAAGCGTTTATCCCCAATCTCTTGTATCCCTTAGCTCAAGGGTGGCTCCACCAGTTATGCTTGTGTGAATAGACTCCCCAGGAAGCCCAGGCCCTAGAACGGGAAACAGAGGCACCGGGCAGCTGCTTGAGGTGCTGTAATGGGAATCTGGACAAGGCTGTGCGAAGCCTGTGCAGATGGTCGCCACACAGAGGTTAGATGAAGAGGGAGGAACAAGGAAGTGGAAATGGCACACAAGAGTGTTCCACAGACGGTGGAAAGGCCCTGAGATGGGAGGGGCGTCTTAACACCAGGTTTGCTCGAGCATTGCTGGAGGGTTGTGGTGCCTCTAGAGGCTGGGGCAGACTTGAGCGGGGAACACACTGCAGTGAGTCCCGAATCCAGGTTAGACTTTAATGGAAATGATGTCCCTGTGGTGGAAATGAGAATAAAACAGTCCCCACCTCAGGGCTGCCATGTAAGTGGCCTGGCGTAACAGAGTTCATATTGGTTTCCTCTCTTCATGCACCAAGCAGAGGATTTCACCATCCCTAACAGACATCTAGAAGGGAAATGTCAGGGAGAGACAAAAAAATCTGATTTATTTGGCGTTTCCCCAGCTCTAGCTCTTTCTAGGGTGCAAATGGTGCTCTTTTAAACTTTGTGACACATATTTAACTCAGGGCGTGGACTATGGTCCGTGTTTAAAGGGGAACTAACATTTTACTCAATGTGTCATATGTACCAAGGACTGTGCTAAGTACTTTCCATGTGTGATTTCATTTAACAGTCCTGAGGATTCTGTGGCATGGGCAGTATTCTTTTCTTCATTCCTATAGATAAGGAAAGCAGGATTCTGACACATTAAATAGTGCATCTGGGATCACACAACTAGTATGATGGACACAGAATTTAAACCCAGGTCTCTCTGATTCCAAAGCCCAAATATCCTCTTTCTCCTCCCCATGTTGTTTGCTACATTAGCTTCCGAAGGCTGTGCAACAAATTGCTGCAAACTGGGTAGCTTAAGAAAACAAATTTATTTCACTGTTCTGGAGGCAAGAAGAACAAAATCACAGTGTCCTCAGGGCTGTGCTCCCTTTGAAACCTGTAGGGGTGAGTCCTTCCTTGCTTCTTCCTAGCTCTGGGGGTGTCCACTGATCGTTGGCATTCATTGCATTGCAATTGCAGAGACTTCACTCTGTCTCCATCATCATATAGCCTTCTCCCCTTGTTTATCAATGTCTCTGTGTTTCCTCTTCTTACAAGGATACCAGTCATATTGGATTTAGGGACCATCCTACTGTAGTATGGCCTCATCTTTTTTTTTTTTCTTCAACATGGAGTTTTGCTCTTGTTGCCCAGGCTGGAGTACAATGGCACAATCTTGGTTCACTGCAACCTCCGCCTCCCGGGTTCAGGTGATACTCCTGCCTCAGTCTCTCAAGTAGCTGGGATTACAGGTATGCACCACCACACCCTGCTAATTTTTGTATTTTTGGTAGAGACAGGATTTCACCATGTTGATCAGGCTGGTCGCGAACTCCAGAGGTGATCCACCCACCCCAGCTTCCCAAAGTGCTGGTATTACAGGCATGAGCCACCATGCCCAGTCTGGCCTCATCTTAATTAGTTACATTTGCAACAACCCTAATTTCCAAATAAGGTAACTTTATGAGGTTCCGGGAGTTAGGACTTCAACATAACTTTTTGGGAGCTGCAACTCAACCCGTAACTCTTGCTTCATATACATTTGATAAATGGATTAATATGTGAATGAACAAATGAATGGGGATAGAGGATCTTGAGAAATAGGAGGTGTGGTTAACTAATAATTTCTCTCTCTTGTATAGACTCTAATTTAAGTGCTTTCCACATCAATCATTTTCATTCATTCTCAGTGGAAATTGCTGAGAAGTGAATTATTTCCACATTTATCTGGTGGAATAAGTTAGCGTTCCCCATGCTCTTTAGTTACACATTTTTAACCACACCCAAGATCATGTATCTCCATTCATCTAATCTTTGCTGCAACCGTGTGGAGTATGAAATAGTATTATCCCCATTTCATGGATGGGGAAACTGAGATGTAGACAATGTGCAAGCCCTGTTAAAGAGTGACAAAACCAGGACTGCAGCCCAGAACTTTACCCCCAAGGGCATTTTTCTTCTCATAAAAAATTATTCATTTTTTCATTGTACTTACAATATATGAGCATGTGTTTGCCATAAAATTTTTTTTACTAATACAGAATTAAATAAAGCAAAATGTTACAGAGCCTTTTTGCCATCCCCAACCCACTCCCAGAACTTTCTCCTTCCTGGATTGTTTTTCTCTACATTTACACCTATTTTTAGGGCTTGTTTTTCGTTGACCTAAAGGGGATCACACTCCTTGTGCTGTTCTGATACTGACATTTTCCACTTAACAACACCCTGGAGATCTTTCATGTGTCAGCAAAGCTGGTCTTAACCCTGTGTGCACCAGTACGTCAGTGGAGCCAGGCTCTGCCTCTGCTGGTCAGGTGTCTGTTCTGACCGGTCAGCACCTATGCTTAAGCAGGAGCTGCAAATTTTTGTTTTGTTTTTGTTTTGACATAGAGTCTTACTCTGTCACCCAGGTTAGAGGGCAGTGGCACAGTTATGTCTCACTGCAGCCTCGATTTCCTGTGCTCAGATGATACTCCCACCTCAGCCTCCTGAGTAGCTGTGACTACTGGCATGCACCACCATACCTGGCTAATTTTTAAATTTTTTATAGAGACGGGGTCTTGCTTTGTTGCCTAGGCTGGTCTCGAACTCCTGGGCTCAAGTGATCCTCCTTGCCTTGGCCTCCCAAGTACTGGAATTAAAGATGTGAGCCACCGCACCTGGCTGGTTGCCGATTTTGAATTTTTCCTTCATGCCAATACCTGAAGGTTTGTCTCACTTCATTTACATTGCTGTGTCATGTTCTAGAGCATGGAGCTATCATTTTTATGTAACCATCTACTATTAGTGCAGATTTAGGTTTTTCCGGTTTTTCAGTATTTTCAAGCAAGGTAGCCCTCAACATCCTACACCTGCCTCTCTGTGAACCTGTGTGAAAATGTGAAATACTCTCTCCATCACTGCCTATACAATAGAGACACCTGTGAGCTCTTCCTGTCCTGTAGTAGTACCTTTGAAGAAGGCCCAGGTGTCTGGGCCTCAACACTCTGAGAATCTAAGTCACTGTGGGAACATTACCTAGGACAGTGGCTTACCACACTCGCTGCCATTAGGATCATCTGGGGAGATTCTGAAAAAGCATCTATGCCTGTGTCTCATCTCCAGAAGATCTGATTTAACTCAACCAAGGTTGGTTCCAGACATCAGGATATATATATATATTTTTTGACAAGACAGGGTCTCACTCCATCATCCAAGCTGGAGTGCAGTGGTGCAATTATAGCTCACTGCAGCCTCAAACTCCTGGGCTCAAGCGATCCTCCCACCTCAGCCTCCTTAGTAGCTGGGACTGCAGATGTGTACCACCATGCTCAGCTAATTCATTTTTAAAATTTTTTGTAGAGGCAGTGTCTTACTATGTTGCCCAGGCTGGCCTTGAACTCCTGGCTTCAAGCAATCCTCCTACCTCGGCCTCCTGAGTAGCTGGGACTAGAGGTGTGTGGCACCACGCCTATGATTTTTAAAAACTGCTATATGTACTTCAAATGCACACTTAAGGTTAAGAACCAATGCCAAAAGACCTCTAAAACTTTTATGAAGTTCCCACCAAAAGATTTGAAACCGGAAGAGGAAAAAATATTAACAGAAGAGAGGCAAGGAGAAAGGAAAAAGAAAAGAGGACAGAACTGTTCTCTTCATCCCACAGACGCTGAGACAAGCCCCATCTCCAGCCCTCCAAGTGTCACACAGTTTGGGCTGCATCTTTCTCCAGGCGTTGCATCCCCGCCTGTGGCTCTCTCGCAAATCCATTCCCCTAAACAAGGCTCCAGCTCTAAACTAGTGGTTCCCAGCCTTAGAGGATAAGAACCCCTAACATCATGGTGACTTTCAGGGCAGCAAAACTCTTCTGAATGAGATTGTAATGGTGGGTACATGATGTTATGCATTAGGCAAAACCTGTAGGGCTGTACAACGCAAAGGGTAGCCCTCATGCAAACTGTGGACTTGAGTTGATAATAATGCATGGATACTGCTTCATTGTGTGTAACAAATGCATTGCACCAACGAAAGATGTTAATAATGGGGGAAACTGAGGCAAGTGACTGGGAGTATATGGGAACTTTTTGTATTTTCTCCTCAGTTTTTCTGTAAATGTAACATTCCTCTAAAAAAATAAAATCTATTAATTTAAGAAAAGACCTTACACACAGATATAACTCTTCCCTCTCTATCTCCCCTCCCTCTTCCCAGGAGAGAAGTTAATATTTTAAGATTTAAGATCTTTTGATTGAGAAATTACAGAATGAGCAAGACCCTGTAAATGCCTAAAGGCTTTTTAAAATAAATAGGTAAATCAAGAGTTTATTCATCCCCACGGCCGCAGCGCGCATCGAAGACAACGTTGCTACATCTACATTCAAGTCCTCTTTCTTCAAACGACACGCAGTGCCTGCCACGCTTACAACTTCTCCCGATCCTCCAAGGCCATCTAAGGGTTAAGGACCTCCGTGTGTGAATCCCTACCACTGCTTCTAGCACATTTCCGGGCCCAAGACTCCTTTTGCTACAGAGGTTAATCTGATTAGAGTTGAGGTGCTGATAACTTAAATGAATGCCATTAAACACTATCTGATAAAATCTGCATTTAAATCTGGGCTCCCAAAGGACCAGAGGCTGTAAGGTCAAGCATCTGGGTAGGGCAGGAGGAGTGAGGCTGTGGGGGAGGGGGTCCTTTCCCAGTCCTTGGGTAGCCTTCTGCTGTCTATATAATAATCCCTTCCAGCGGCACAGAATTTTATAGTTTGTAATGCAATTTAATAAGGACTTTTTGAGGGCATCTAAGCCTCAGATGCAGTGCTCAGTGCTTTATACAAATCATCTCACTTTATTTTCATAGCAACTCAATAAGGTATCCTTGGCTCCATTTTGCAGAGGAGGCACATGAGGTTGGGTGAGGGGAGATACTTGCCAGTATGCAATACAAGGGAAATCCAAACCTGGTTTGAATCCTGCTTCAATCCCTCCTTTTCTAATCTACTTCTCCCTAACTATGTATTAGCAGGGGTTAGATGTGGTACAATTTCTGTCACTCCTGGGTGACAGCAATGGGCAGGACCCTGGGATGCATGCAGCCTTCCCCCTGGTGAACCCAACTTTCCACCCCTCCCCACCTCCCTTCTAGTCCTCCCTCTCCTCCCGGCCCAGCATAGCTGAAGTTTCAACCCAGCCTGGAGAGCACTCCATCTTTCCTGACCTGACTCTGCCTTCAAGCCAGCTTTGATATAGGCAGGTTTGGTCACAGGTCTGTACATGGAGCCACAGTTGGCCCAGGTGTTAGAGAATCATGCTAAAGATATCAGGACCATGGGTGTCATTCACTATTTCCTGTGCACTCATCGAGTGCCTGAAGAAGTACTGTGGCTGGGACACCAGCAGTGACCGAGATGCACTCCCTGCTCTTGGAGAGCCCCCAGTCCCATAGAGGAGTAAGAAATCCATGGAGGAGTAAGAAAGAGAAGTGAGGGCTGGGCGTGGTGGCTCATGCCTGTAATCCCAGCATTTTGGGAGGTTGAGGCAGGCAGATCACCTGAGGTCGGGAGTTCGAGACCAGCTTGACCAACATGGAGAAACCCTTTTTCTACTAAAAATACAAAATTAGCTGGGCATGGTGGTGGGCACCGGTAATCCCAGCTACTCAGGAGTCCGAGGCAGGAGAATTGCTTGAACCAGGAGGCGAAGTTTGCAGTGAGCTGAGATCACACCATTGCACTCCAGCCTGGTGACAGAGCAAGACTCTGTCTCAAAAAAAAAAAAATCTGAAATCAGCCCAAGTTCAAATCCTGCTTTTATTATTTGCTAGCTGTGTGACTGGGGGACAGTTACCTGTTCTTTTCAATTCTCAGTTTCGTCACCTGAAAAATGGGGAGAGTAATATCTATCTTAAAGATTACTGCAAAGTTTAAAAATAGATCATATTTGTGTAGTACACAAATTGAGTACTCAGTAAGTAGTAACTACAATTTTTAATTTTTGTTACTAAAAGCTGAGAAGATCCAAAAAGTTTTATTACTTTGTTATTAATAGAAAGCATAATAACTTGAATTTGTAATGCTTTCTTTCTTTCTTTCGTTTTTTTAGAAAAAGAGAAAGAAAGAAAGAAACCGCAAAAGAAAGAAAAAAAAGAATGAAAGAAAGAAAGAGGAAGAGAAAGAGGGAGAGAGAATGGGATTCTTGTTTTATTGCCCAGGCTAGAATACAGTCTAAAAATGGGTATTAAAAACCTCTTTTATGCCAATAATTGTGCTTAACAATGGAGACGGGAAGGAGTAGGGGATGAAAATAACAAATAAGCAGCCAACCAATATTTTATT
>CAUYQU010049381.1:0-35516 GCA_963574635.1 Cheracebus regulus | reverse complement strand
ACAAACGTATATATACTAACTGTGTGCACAATAAAGCTGCTGTTTAGGCATTGCTGTTTAAGCATTGCTTACTCAGTCCTCCAGACCCCGCTTGTCTGTCTTCTCTTTTTTCCGCACACTCCCCTATTCAGGTTGGGACCCCCTTGCTGGCCAAGAGTCCCCGGCAGACGTGCTGGCCTCTTGGGAACCCAGACAGTCCCAGTGAGATGGACCAAGTACCTCAATTGGAAATGTGGAGATCACCCATCTTCTGTGTTGCTCTTGCTGGGAGCTGAGCACTGGAGCTGTCCTATTTGGCCATCTTGCCAGAAAATCTAATTTGCTTTCTTTTAAAAATGTTTAAAATTAAAAAGACTATAGTACATTATAGAAAACTTAGAAAATAGAAAAAAGAAGTGAAAAATAATATTCTGTCAACATCAAACTGGTTCCTGGTTTCCCCAAAAGTTTTATGATGAAAAAATTTAACCATAGAGAAAAATTGGGAAAAAAGTTTTTACAGTGAATTCCTGTATACCCACACCTAGATTTTATCATTAACATTTTACTGTATCCATTTTTCCACGTATCTGCCTATCTACTAGTCCATCCATCCATTTTTTCTTTTGTTTTGTTTTTGAGACAAGGTCTTGCTGTGTCACCCAGGCTGGAGTGCAGTGTTGTGATCCTGGCTCACTGCAACCTCCACCTTCTGGGTTCAAACGATTCTTGTGCTTCATCCTCCTGAGTAGCTGGGATTACAGGTGTGCTGCACCACAATCCAGCTAATTTTATGTATTTTTTTATAGAAACAGAGTTTTGCTATGTTGGCCAGGCTGGTTTCTTATTCTTTATTTTAATAATTACTCAATTTTGTTGACGATGACTTTATTCATAACTTAAAATGTACAGCGCACTGTGGTAGGGGCGGAAGTATATAAAAATGAATAGAGGTGATTATGCTCTCAAGGAGTGTAATAACTCCTTTTACGTTCACAGATACCATAATAGTCCTGAACAGTTAGAAAGTACCCTTTGTGAAGCACAAAGATTATTCCTAGGAAAAAGAACTCATTTCCAGATAGGGAGTCTTATAAGGTTTTATGCAGAAGGTCACATTTAGGCTAAGTTTTTAAGGATTTCATTCTGTAGAAAGGCATTTAAAAGATTGGAGACAAAAATATAGCTCAGGCCAGCTTTGGAATAGTTAATGGGCCAGTACAAACAACTTTCATTGACTATTTCCTCATTACCAGGCATTTAGAGGCATCATCATGTTTAAACCTCACACAGCAACACCGTGAGGTTGGTACTATTATTATTCCCACTTCTTCAGGTATACAGACTCTTAGATAGGGTAAGTAAATTGTCTAAGCTAACTTAGCTGGTGGAACCAAGATTTGAACTAGATCTGTGACACTTTAAAGTTTGAGCTTTTAACTAGGATACAGTGAAAAAGCTAGCTTGCAGCCAGATTTTAATGAAATCATAATGATTTTTCCAATTAAAGGTATTGTACCCTAAAGACACTATGTGTTATTCTGCACAGAAAAGTAACAGGGCTTGTGTTACATGTGCTTCTTAAGGGAAAAAAAAAAAAATGAGTGTCTGGAATATGCTGTCTTTGAGTGTTCTTTTCTATCATCACGTGGCTGAAATTAGACACTACCTTTTCTTTCAAGAAAACATTACCCTCTCCAATAAATGAAACTTTACCTATTTATTTTATTAAGGGATATGTAGGAAATGGATTCTTCTCTAGAATATGTAGAATTTTATGCTGTTCTGCTGCAGATGTGCTATTTCCTGAAGAATACTGCACTAAAAATAATTCCCTTCCATCATGTTTTTTATATGAGCCATGTGCATTTCAAAGTAAGCAGCTTGATATTGAGCACATTTACTATCTTCTTATTTTAGGAGAGGAGTAAGGTACAGAGCAGGAGTAAAATGTTCGTCCTAGAGCCAGAGCAGGGTTTTCAGCAAGAGAATGGAGGTAGAATGTCAATTAAATATGGCAAGAGAACCCATATTATAGAAGATATAAGGGGAACATGGGATTCAGAGTATTGCTCTACACTGTTGCTACAGATAGATTTTCCCTCAATAGTTCTTTGAAGCCATTCTATTCTAAATTCCTTTTACTTATTTCAGGGTCTTCTAACATTCACCTGATGACTTCGCTTCTTATCTCACTGAAAAAATTCAAAACTACCTTACAATCCCGTCTTCAGATTGTCTCCGTATTTTTACCCATATGGTCCTATCCTTCCTGTGCTGCTCCTCCATGTCTTGATTCTATTTCCTTCCCCACCCTAACTTCTCCCAGGTTGCTGCTGAGGACTCTTGACCTCAGCCATTGTCTTGATCTTGATCTCTGTGTCTTAACTGCCTCACCTCTAAATGTGAGAGGTGGGGAAGTGGCAGCCAAATGAATAAGGTCTTTTATAATTGCTTTATAAAGCTTTATGACTGTCTCTTATGTCTTTAATGT
Organism: Cheracebus regulus; assembly: GCA_963574635.1. NCBI lineage: Eukaryota > Metazoa > Chordata > Mammalia > Primates > Pitheciidae > Cheracebus > Cheracebus regulus. The sequence goes on along the minus strand of CAUYQU010049381.1, from coordinate 33,043 downwards.
CTTCACTTCTTCTCATTTTTGCCCAGAGATGTGTTATTGCTAGCATTTCCCTATTCCTCACTCCCTAAAAGCTAGAAGCTGTAGCCACCGTTTATCTTACTTTTCCTTAGAACTTCTAACCCATTGGTCCTTCTTTTCATTGCTGAACCTCTCAGAACTATCTGCCTGTAATTCTTTCTGCCTGCTTTCTCCTAGTCCCTTACAGATTGGCTTCCATCCTTACCTCTCTTCTGAAATTATTCTCTCAACTAATGACCAGTCATCTCTTTCCATTCTTAACTTGTTTACCCATTCTGCCACATTTGACACTATCAACTTACCGAGCTTGTACCATGACTTTTATATTCTGTCATCTCTGGTTTCTCTTTCTCCTCTGACCCTGTGGATGTATGTATTCTTCAAGCTTTTGACCTTCGTCTTCTTTTCCACTTGTTCTGCATGCTCCCTTGGATGATTCTGCTCATTCACGTGACCATCTATATCTCTTACCTGTCCATATCATTCAAATCCTATGTCTTAACATCCCTAGTCTAGGCCTTTATAAGCTCTAGCCCAACCTTTTCATTTGTCTTTAAGAGATTTTCTCATGAGTATCTTAGAAATGGAAACTTCAATATATCTAAAACTGAAACTTGTACCACCCTCCTTTGTCTCTCCCTTTACAACTCCATCTTCTCTTGTCATCAGTCCTCACTAGCCCCACACAAAAACAAGGCAAACAAATAAAAAGGCTCAGTAATGAATAGTTAATGGCAATGGCATGAGTGTCTTTCTATTAACTTAGGCTAGAACTGACAGAATCATTCATTCATTTAAAAAAGTCTTTTGAGTGCTTGCTATATTCCAAGTACTGTTATGTAATCTTGGAATGCATTCAAAGAGACAGACAGTATACAACCAACATAATAAATAAATTATATAGTGTGATAAAATGTTGTGGGAAACAGGGAAAGAGCAGAGTAATGGGATCAGGATTGCCAGGATTGTGGGTAAGGGTTTGAAAATTTAAGTAGGGTAGTCATCATAGGCCTCGTTGACTTGGTGACATTTGAGAAAAGTCTTGAAGGCAGAAAGAGTTAGCTGTGCAGATATCTGGAGAGAGAGTTCCAGGAAGAGGAGCCAGACAGTGTGAGGGTTCAAATGTGGGAGCAGGCATGGCCTGTTATAACAAGGCAGCCAGTGTGGCCAGAGCAGAGTGAGCAAGTGAGAGAAAAATAGGAGATTGAGTCAAAAGGGCATTTAGGAGGCTACTATAGGGGCTTGACTGTAATGTTGAAAGAGTGATATGATCTGATTTACATATTAAAAGGATCCCCTTGTCTGCTGCGTTAAGTCCACTGTCAGGGGCAGTGGTAGAAGCAGGGAGACCAGTTAAACTAATTACCCTAATCCAAGAGAAAGATGGTGACTCAGACCTAGATGATACAGCAGAAGACATGGTGAGAAGTGTTCAGATTCTGGATATACTTTAAAAGTAGAGACAATAGGGTTTACTTACTGAAAGACTGGATCAAGGATATAAAAATTAGTAACTGGTTACAAATGGAAAAAATAATATGAATAGTAGAGACACTGTGGAGGATGAAGTGGAAACTCAATGTATTGGAGGGGAGTGGAAAAAGGAAAAGTTAAAGAACTAAACAATAATCACTCCCATAGTGATCTCGTCTGGTCTCATGGCTCTAAGGACTATCATAAGCACATGACTCCTAAATTTATATTCTTAGCCCAAACCACTCTTCCAAACTCTATCTGCCTAACTTAAGATTTCGAACCTAACATACCTAAATCTGAACCCAGTCTCTCCTCAAAATCTTACTTCAACTACAGTCTTTCTCATCTCAGATTATTTCAGTTCATCCATTCAGTTTCTCAGTTCAGAGCCTTGAAATCATCTTTGATCCGATGAGATATCCTTAGCTGAAAATGAGATTTTTTCTCCTTGAGCAACCTTTGTGCTTCACAAAGGGCATTTACTAATTTCTTACCTCTGTTATAGTATCTGTGAGAATAACTTATATTCTTCCTACTTTGGGAGGCTCGTTGAGGGCATATATCACCTCTATTCATTTTTATGTTCTTCAGCCCCTGCCACAGTGCTCTGTACATTCTAAATGATACATGAAATCATCAACAAAATTCAGAGTAAATATTGAAATAATAAAGAATACAAAGAATATGGGGAACACTGAACTGATCTTAGAATCGGGAATCTTAAGACACATCCTGCATAAAAACAAGAAAAATAATGTTAACTTTTTAAATTAAAAAGCTGCTTTTGATGTACCCATTGATTACTTCACCATACCCCACTTATTCATAATAGGCTCAGATGGTCAAAAAGGAGTATAACCTAGTAGAATATCATAGTAAAGCCATGAGCCCCTTTAGTTGTCCTTGTCTCTGCAAAATAAATAATGCATCTGAAAATGTGGCACCAGATTTACTAGACTAGTGGCAATTAAATTTCAGATTAATTTATAATTATAGGCTATAACCTCCAAAAGAGCATGGACCGTAAGAGCCTGGTTTACTTCTCTATTTCTAGCACCTGACAAAGACTGATACGGCAGTGTTTGTTTGATGAAAAAATGATTGCTAGAAATTAAGAATGAAAAATTACTATATAGAAGAACACTGTGGAAGGGAACCACTCAGGAACTGATAAGTTCAATAGAACAAAATGAAATGTTTAGCTTTACTTTAATTCATGTATTTTTTTTCCTATAATCTAAACTGGCTGTGGTCAGTGCAGTTGTATAAACAAAATTGTTGGTAGAACGCCTAGATCATCCTTTCCTAATGTTGCCTTTCCTACATGTTGAGTAAGTACTTCCAGAATCCCTTGTGGATTGAAAACATTTTAAGACCTCCCCAAATTGAATCCCATTTGCTTTCACGGAGCATTGTATCCAGGGCCAAAGCCCTCCTAGATTTTACAGACTAAAAGACTAGAGACCATGAAAGAGGGTTTCTTACCATTTTCTGTCATCATCCAGAAACTGTCATGTCTGTGTGTGTGAGTGATTTCATTGTATTGTGTACCATAAGCCATAAATAAAATTGCTGCTACATTAGTAGACTGAGACCCAGAAACAGCCTATTTAGGGGTTACTCCCCCTACTACTACCTCTTCTGTTTTTGTCCTACCATTTTGCTTGATCCAGAGAGCTAAAGCAGGTATCTGATTTCCTCTTTTTCTTCAATAAGGTGCCAGAACTAGTGCTTTGTGCTGCAGATGATGCTGATTTGTATGTGTCACAGTGAGACCTGGCACTCTCCCAGAGAATCTACTGCATTAAGAATTTGATTAACTCCAGATAGTTAAGCTTGAAAGTGGTTGTGCTCTTGGTTTAACTTGAAAAATACCAGGAAATTTAATGTCAAGACTGTCACTTGGCACTCATTTTGATAAAGCATTAGCTAGTATTTGGTATTTCAATTTTGGCCATTAGGGAGGAGTTTTAATACTAGTTTCTGTAAGTGGTTAACAGCCTGTGTAGCAGGAAAGTCACATGCAGTAGCATTGGAATGGACCAGGTAGATATATCTTAAGGAATGATTTGTATCAATATAGGATTTCCTTTATTTCTGCTGATGTGCTTATTTGTGACCCTTACAATCAATGTTGAAAAGTGTCAGAGAGTAGACAGCCATGAATGTAAAATTCAAGTGTGGGACAGGAATAATCACGTAACCTGGCAAAATATTTACTTGGGGAAGGAAGAAACTTCTGTACAAAAGCCAAGCAGTGTTTATCTTTAATTTTCTAAAAACTTGTGTCAGGTTATTAATAAAGTAGATTAACCCAACAGATACACAAGGATTCCTTGATGAGATAAATGAATATAAAGGATCCTAACTGGTGCCCCTGAGCTAAAAAGTATTTGAGTTTGGGGGAGGTCCTTTAAAGGTTCTGCCTAGCTCCCTTTCATGGAGCTAAAATAAGTCAAGCCAGATAGTGAAGAATGGCCACTACTGAAGATCCTTAGTGAGTGGGCATATCTCAGTCTCTGTCTCGCATTCCTGTTCAAGGATTTAGCATCTCTAACTGGTCCTTGAGAATTGCCTTCAGAAGCTTCATTACCTTCTCTCCGACCCCAAGCTTACTGCCCAGCAAAGAAGTCTTCTAACTAATAAGCAACTGTAATGCAGAGTTTATATTGTTTTTATTTTATTTAAAATATAAAATTGTATTTATTTTATTTTAAAAACAAATAGCAACAGTAGACTCTTCACAGATTTGATATTCAGAGTTTTGACTGTGAGCAACCAGAAGGCCCATGACTTGTAATTTGTAATTTTTCTGATGGGTGAGTCATTAGCCTACTGAATATGTCTAACACACCTCCCCACATCTAAAATGCACCACAGCTTTGTTCTGCATTGGCATGCCAGCTAACTCCTGCAATGATAAAAACATGCCCCTTTGTGGGAAACTTGCCTGAAAAGAAATCCAACTGCAAATGCTGTACAATAAATGATGATTAGGTAAACAGACCTAAGAGATTATTTGCAAATTTGAAAGAGCCCAAATTTTTCTGTTCTTGGTCTTGTATTATAAGAATTGGCAGCAACACAGAAAGAATCATTCCTGGCTTTTGATAAGTGATAACTTCAGATGTGTATCAATTACTTATCCTACATTAATTTCTAATAGAGCTATGGCTAGACAATATTAGATTGCCTTTTCATAAAAAGACAGCGTCATAAAAGAGAGGCCAAACCTAAAATATAAAAATGTTACATGGACAGATTATTAAAAGTGAATTTTGTTTTTAAAAATACAGGGGTCTCTCTGTGTTGCCCAAGCTGTACTCAAACTCCTGGGCTCAATGATCCTACTCCTCACCCTCCCTAGTTACTAGGACTACATGTGTGTGCCACTGAGCCCCGCTTTGTGTGTTCTTCTTGTTAGTAGTTAAAACCTAAACATCTTAACATATTTCCCAGGAAGTAATGTTTATATTTTCAAAAGTGCCATTGCAAACGAGAAAAATGATGAAAAAAAAAATTCACCCACTTGAGAATTAGATGATCGGGCTATGGATTGATTGTTATACAATGTCTTACACACTGTTCCAAAACACAGCCCACATGAGGTTTCTGGCAAAGTTAATAGAGGGATCCAGGAAGATCAAGAACCTGAGACTTTATATAACTTTCCCTTAGCTCAGTCTGGAGGCAGTGCAGTGTCAGACTGTCTAGATTCATTTCATGGCTATTTCAACTGGGAATGTTATTTAACCTCTCTATACCTCAGTTTTCTTGTCTGTTAAATGTGCATAATAATAGTACCATATCTCATGGAGTTACATGAATTAATATATGTAGAATACTTAGCATCTGGACAGAGTAAGCTAGTGTTGATAAAATTATTATTACTATTTTTGTTGTGATTGAGGAGGGGCTAAGCTATGCCCTTAAAGAAAAACGGGGTAAGTGGAGGGAGTGGGGGAGTTACAGTGGTTGGTCCCCAAGGAAAAAAGTTGTTGTTTTACCGTGTGATCTGGATGTAATTTGAGGCATTTAACATTGTTAATGAATATTAATACTGGGTTCTGAGACTGGAGAAAATGCAGGTTTCTCTCCTGTGTTTCTGGGGCAACCTCTTAGTACCCAGTGAAGGAGTGTGAGGGAGTTGTCAGCCAGTCATAAAGTTTTGCTTGCTTCAGTCTCTTCCATCTTCAAAGTATTTGTCCTTCTCCTTTTTTTCTTTTCATCAAGTTTAGACCACTCAGTCTGGATCCTGAAACTCAGTAGGTTATTGATTTAGTTTCCCATTATCCTCCTCCTGCCCTTCCTGCCCCCAGCCTAGTTATGGATTTTAATCTTAGCCTGTCTTCTGATTCTCAGTGTCACCATAAGGAAGTTACTTTGACCTTAGTTGTGTACTCTTTAAATGGAATAACAATGTTTTTGCCCATTCACAGGGATTTATTGAAATGACAGATATTAAGCATTTTCCAATTTTTTGATAGGATTTTAGGAGGATTTCTTGACAGGATGGCATTTATGGTAAAAAGGTTGTTTCCCAAAGAAGAGTCCTCTACCTTTAACCCCTAGTGGTACAAGATCTTTTAATTTCAGCTTTTCCACCATGAGACTGTATGTTTTTAAATACTACTTTTTTAATTTGCCCTTTTCTTTCAAACATTCACAGGCACTAATCCATATTATGGCTTTACAGGCAGTAAATTAAATTATTTTAATTCTAAACACAGTGTTTTTGAGCTGTAGAGAGTCTGTAGCCTTTGAAACCACTAACTTAATTTTGTTCAACTCTTATTCAGAAACTCAAAAAGAGCCAAAGCTTTTTCCTTTTGAATTTGATTTAAAAATTAGTAAGAAGTTGCTCCCAGGCAGTGGACCTGGGTGCCACGGTTTATCAGAGATCTGAATCTTCTGTCTGCATGAAAATCTCCCAAAGTAAAAGGGTAGGTGTGCTAATGAAGATGTAATCTGTTATAACTTTTAACTTCACTACTACGACTTGATGGTGTCATGTGTGAGCAAGTCTCTTAATCTCACTGAGATTTTGTTCCCTTATCAGCAAATCTATATTCACAATAAATATTTGAGATAATTAAATGACATAATCTGTACTGGGCACTTTCTTTTTTCTTTCTTTCTTTCTTTTTTTTTTTTTTTTTTTTTGAGACAGAAGTCTCACCCTGTTGCCCAGGCTAGAGTGCAGTGGCATGGTCTTGGCTCACTGCAACCTCCACCTCCCGGATTCAAGCGATTCTTGCTGCCTCAGCCTCCCAAATAGCTGGAATTACAGGTGCCTGCCACCATGCCCAGCTAATTTTTTGTATTTTTAGTAGAGACAGAGATTCACCATGTTGGCCAGGCTGGTCTCAAGCTCCTGACCTCGGCCTCCCCGAGTGCTGGGATTGTAGGCAGGAGCCACAGCGCCCAGCCTGGGCACTTTGAAAGTATCTATTTATCTACACATAAAGTCCTGCCTCTGAAAGAGCAGATAGAAGCAGAAGACTTCCAATTATACTGTTATTACTTAGAATTAGATTGTAAGCTCGTTCAAGGCAAAGGCTCTGTTACCTTTCGTAGAATCTTCCTCCACAGTAAATAAATGTTTATTGAATAAAGCTGAGTATGCTTTCCTAAATTTTTTTTAGTTGGTTTCAGCATTTTGTCACATTCCTTTGAAGAGCCTTGATTTTAGCAAATCTTAATCATTAGGGCGGGGGAATGGCAGAGTGTGTGCAAACAACCAGAAAGAGGGTGATCAGGCTGCATGATACTGGGTCGTTGATTTTTTTTTCTTTCCTGGTTCTCTTTTGGAAGGGTAATGGTTTGTTATTTTTCAAAATGTGAGAAAACTGGTTTTTTTTATGCTGCTTGTAAATTTATTTCTAAGACAATCCCTACAACCGTTTAGACATCTTTGGAGCAATAATAGCAACATTTCAGTATATGACAACTTCCTATTTTTATATACTCATATTCATTTAGTTGTACATGTACATTTGTTTAAATTATATGATAATTACACAGTATAAAGTGATTAGTTCTGAAACAGGAAAAACTACATAATCATTGCTGGTTATGTATGGCACTGGTTACTATTTCACTGATTTTAGATACTCTGAGGTAACTATATGAACATTCTTCAACTATTTCTAAAAAGTTGATCATCCTAAATCTTTTAGAAGATTTCTGTCAGGACATTTTAACTGGTACTTTTTAAAATGTTTACTCTTATTCAGTAATGCTAAACTGCTAAGTAATAGAAATTGTAAAATAAAACAGCTTAATAAGGATATGTTTTCCTACATACAATGAGTGCAATATGCAATGAATATCCAGTTTCTCTACATTTATAACAGATCTTTGAAAAAGCAGGAAACATTTAATAAGTTCTTCAGAAGTTAGAAGCAGGTAACAGTCTGATGGTTATAAACCGAGTCCTTTGGAAGACAGACTGCATTCCTTCATCTATGACAGCAAATCTTTCTCTTTTCGTTTCGTTTTTTTTTTTCTGTTACTCATATATGCAGGAGGTGCTCCAAATGCTACCAAGCAATAGCATTTAAAATGCCCCCACCCCTGCCCAGATAGCTGCATGCCTTTTTAAACTATATTCTTTGATCAGAGTCTGGAAGAGCTTTCAGAACAACTTCATGACTTTCTGAAGGGGTTACATTTTTAAAATGTTTATCTTAGTATGTTAATTTACTGTAAAAAAAAAAAAAAAGGTCTCAGCTATAACTTCTAGTGGAGAATTTTTTGCCCTTTCTCTGGTTATTATGCTAAGAAATGCCATTTAAATATTATTTTCACTAGATATCTGTTAACTCTTGTAGTACAATAGGTAGTTCTGTGGGCCTCTCCATAAATGAATGATACTTGAATTTATAATTACTTGTATATTTTGCACCAGCATAGATTTTTAAGGATTCTGGCCTTATTCAGTATCTTTGTTTAACAAGGAGGTTAGATGTTTGAAAATGCCAGGTGTAATGGCTCATACCTGTTATCCCAGCACTTTGGGAGGCCAAGGTGGGTGGATCTCTTGAGTCCAGAAGTTTGAAACCAGCCTAGGCAACATAGTGAGACCTCACCTCTACAAAACATTAAAAAAAAAAAAAAAAATTAGGTGGGCTTGTGGTTCCAGCTACTTGAGAGGCCAAAGGAGGAGGATCACTTGAGCCTGGAAGGCCAAAGCTGCAGTGAGCTGTGATCGCACCACTGCTACAGCCCCTGGGTGAAAGAGCAAGACCCTGTCTTTAAAAAGTTTGAAAAGATTCCTTGATGATGATTAAAATGCAGCTCACATTGCTGTCTCTTTTATTTGACTGCTGTGGTAAAGTCAGCACTCCTTTTGTAAGCTAAATAGTACTGTGATATACTCACCTGTGTAAATTCAGCTCCTCTGTAGATAGCATAAAGGAGCAGCAGGTTTTCCTCTTTTGCCACACTTGAATTTATATTCAGTCTTTATTAAAAGCACTAAATTTGAAAATAGTAATAATTTTTAAAGAAATGTATACGTAAACACATATATGTTATGTAGGGAGAAGAATATAGAAATAGTAACAGATTTTTAGAGTAATAAATTATTACTGAACTTTCTTTAATGTCCCACAGTTTAATCTACATAGTTTTTTAAAAGGCCAGATTTTCTTAGAGTATAAGCTCTCTTTTTAAAGTATTGAATATTTAACCCGTAACACAAATTATGACCTGCTCTATCTACCTGTACCTATTCATTTCTAAAATGATGTGTTCTTGCATTTAATTTTTTACTTGTTGATGTTATTACTTTAAAACTGAGTAAAGCTAATGGGTGAAAATAATCAAGTAGGAAAGTCTCTTACAAGTGTTGAGAGTGGGTGGACAACTAGATGTACTCTGCCCTTATAGCATGGTTCTCGGTGAAGTTGTAAATCATATGTTTTGCCTACAAAGCACACGCTAATATTAAGTTGTTTTTAAAGTGATTGTGTTGCATCACCATAGTTCTTCTATGCTCTGTAGGGTATCATGTTGCTTTAATGTAATGAGCCGAGTCCTCAGCTCCTCAATCTCCATGCTGGAAATGATTACATAAAACTGAATGGCCATGTCTGAAGTCATGAATCTTGAGAATTTCTTATTATTTGGGAAAAGCCTTACAAGACTTTTCTTATTCTTTGAGAAGAAAAGCCCTATCCTTATAACAAATTTCTGTTGAAAATATTAGCGATTTTAGCATTCTGTTTGAAAAATAAGCATTAACTCTGCTGCAAGGTCTGTGTTTTAACTTTGTGCAGATGTGTGCTTAAAGAACATGATGTGCTTATTTGCTGCATTTATGCTACTTTCTTACTTTAAGTAAGATGGATGAAATTACATATTAAATAAAAACAGCAGCCCAAACAGCAGTCCTTAGCAACCTGAAAAAGCCTTCCAAAAACAGTGGAGAAAATGAGAATATGACTTTAATAATTCATTGACTTTTGAGAGAATTGTCTATTTACAAGCATGTATATAATAATTTCTTTGCAGGTTTACTCAATGTTAAGTTTTTAATGTTAAAAGTAATCTGCCAGTAAATTGTAAAAATTACCAAGAGTATTCTTTTACTGTCTCAACCAAATATAACACTTTAAATTTTACATATCTTTTTATACACAGATATAGATATATTGTGTGGCATGAAACTCCAGTTAGAATAACTTCATGGCCTTGGGCAAGTTATTTAAACTCCCTGAACCTCATTTTTTTTTTTCCTGTGTGGTGTACTACCTATCTTTTAGGATCGTTGTCATGATTAAATGAGAAAAATCTATCTAGAATAATGCCTGACAGATATTTATCACTACATGTTCACTTCTTTATGCCATACTTCATAATGCAGTATGTTTTTATTTGGTACTTTTGAGCTAGAAAGTACTTTGTATTGAGTATTACTTATCACACTCAATTCTAAAGTGAAACTTGACATTGGATACTACTTATCACACTTAATTCTGAAGTGAAATTTAGAATACATAGAATAAATTTTTCTTAGGGTATTTAAAGAACATACGTTTATTGAGTGGTTACTAAGCATAAACCATTGCTTCCTCTCATATATGGCTGACTATTTAAAATTCAGTAAGGTAGAGGTCAGTTCAAATGCTATTCCCAGTTCATTTTATAGTTCCTCTCCCTTTTGTTGGCTCTGTGTGTGTATGTGTGTGTGTGTGTTTGTGTGTGACCTTGTTGACTTTAAGAAAATTTTCAAAATAAAAAGCACTTGACTTTGTAGTCATTTAAAAATAGGGTTGATCAATATGAAGCATTAGCTAGGAGCGTAAGTTGGTACTTTTTTATTGATTTCAGTTACCAATGCCCTCAGGCTTATGTGTGTGAGAATGAAAATGATATATGAAATATGCACCCAGGTTAAGTCCTTGTTACGTCTGCAACCACGATAGGCAGAATTCTTTATTTGGAAGTGACTTTGATAGCAGTTAGTTCCACCCCTACCCACCTGCCATCTCTCACACACACATGTACACACATGCAAGCAACCTTAAGATTCTAAGTGGCCTGCTGAGCTGGTGTTTTTGTTATTGCATCCGAGACTCATACAGTGCTTTGTGAAGTTTCTGCCATTCAGTTACTTTTAATAATTATAAAATGCTATTCAAAGTTCTAGACTTACAGCTCATGAGTATACTTTTTGGCATTTTAACAGATGGTTATAAGCCAGAATCTTGAGGATTTTGAAAGATATTCTGCGAAGTAGCTAGTTGCAGACCAATAAAGCCAAGAAGGTGAATACTAGGGAAGCCTGCTCAGCAGGGCATGCATTATTTAGAAAGTTGTGTAAGGAAGCTGGCTTTGGGAAGAGGTTGTCATGTGTCATCTGCCCCATCAATCAGAGCTCCAGTAGCTGTTCCCTTTCACCAGGACCCTTGTATGCTACTGTCTATCCATCAGCACTAAGAGATACTGGCTGACTGCCTTCCACCGTGCTGGAGAAGCCACGGGCACACAGACTTATAGTGTTATCTCACTGACCACCAGTTTTGGATGAAAGCTCATTTTCAAAGAGGGAGACCAAACACCAACTTTTTGGTCTTTTATTAGAACATTAACCAAAATATATTCTCAAGAGAATTAGTTGGATGCCATGCAGCGTGTCCATTTTTGGCCATATGTAATAATGTAGGAGGTTTGCACATTTGAATCCAAAGAGTTGCCCTACTTAAATGAGAGATGAGAGAACTTTCTCCATCAGATGCTGGATTATTATTATCAGAATATCACTGGAGAGATGTTTCCAGTTCAACACAACAATGAAAAAAAGGACCTTAAATCACAAGCATTCTTTTTTTGATAGTGCAGCAACCTGCCAAATGGGATATATCCCAATTCTGATTATAGATAAACCTCTGACAATTCCCTTTTTCTCTTTCTGTGTTCCAGAGGTATCCTTAGAGGAAAGGATTTGAGGGCATTAGTATCACTATCTGCCTGATTACTGTGTTGACATTTCTAAAGTGCCATTAATCACAGGAAATGTAACTTAATGGTGTAGAAAAATACCCAGTCACGGAATGTCAAGAAAGTAAACTATAGCCCAATATTCACATGAAGTGAAGGGGAAATGCATCTTAACCCTTTAATTATTTTTTTCTTCTTACTAAATTAAAAAAGTAACTGAGAGGTAACTGTGCAGTCAAAGGTAATGGTAAACATAGCAAAAGAAAATTATAAAAGGCAGATCTTTTTATTTTGCAAGTATTACAGCTACATATTGTATAAAGAATATAAAGATAATATTCATCTTTAGATAGTATAATGGAAGTTTTACCTGCTTCCATTTTGGAAGAGAGTTAATTTTTTTCTATATCCCCTCCCATATTTTTTCTGTCGACTGAATACTGAATATATTTGATACGGAATTTGAGAGTTATTAAGCTGATGATATGCTGCACAGGTAATACTGCCATCAAGGGTATACAGAAGTTAAAAGCAATGATATGACAGATGAATAGAGTCATTTATTTTTCAAAAGCTGGCAATATTTAATGCATATTTTCTTAGAGCTTGGTATCATAAATTGTTTGCCTATTAGCTAATTTAAAGTAAAATGCTTTCCTAACTGAAATTGTAGGAAACAGATAAATATAGATAGCCTTATTTTTAAAATATATGTGACACTAAACTGTAATGAATATTATACTGTAAAATGTTTTTGGTGCTGTCTCTGAGCAGGTGTTTTATTTGATAAGTAGCACGAAAACCTTTAATCCACTTTCTCCCTCTCCCTCAGCCTTTTCTTTTTCAAGACAGTTTACAGCACAGGACACATAATTCTCAATAAAGACTGATTGATTGATGTATGGGTCTAAGATGAATGAATTTTAGGGTGATCTGTATGAGATCGCAAAATAAGTAATATTATTAAGTGTTGGGCTTTTTATTTTTTCCACTGCAGGTTTTTATCATCCATTGGAGGGACACTCTGTGAGATTGGAAAGCCTAAAATGCAACAAAAAATAAATTCATTTCTTGAGAAGGAAGGAATGGAGAAAACTGCAGAAAGATTGCAAACAACAGTACACACTTTACAGGTCATCATGGATGGTCTCAGCCAGCCTGAAAGCTTTGACTTTCGAACAGGTAAACAATTGAACTTGAATTATAGCACCTTGCATTTGCATAGCTCCCATTTTCTCTTTTGATCCTCAATGCAATCCTGTGCCATAAGCAAAATGGGTATTATTGCCCCATTTTATACATGAGAAAATTAAAGCATAGTGATCTTCCTTCAAAGTCATTATAGTTAATATCCAGAGCCAAAGCTAGAAGCCAGGTGGTCTCCCCAGACCCCTTGTCCACTGTGGATTTCCCATTTACTAAACTAAATGCATTATGTATGTACTGCTGTATACATGGAAGCACACGTTTTTTATGGTCCTTTTTTAAGTTGTTTTTATCTCCTGGAAGCCAGAAGTGCAAGGTAAAGTGGTCCCTTCATAAGCTAAAAAGTGAATCTTATTCCTAAATTACAGTCTTCCAAGTTCTTAGATTCTGTGTCAATGAACACATTGAACAAATAAGATAATATCTCTCTGTTGATTTTCCTTCTAATTAAAAGTGCTCTCAGCTTTCAGCACAGGTAGATGGTGAGGGAAGTATAACAACCATAGTTGTTGAGAGCAATGACCCAGTGAAAAAGGATTACAGTATCAAATGACCTACTTCCTAAGGAAGTTTGAATAGGAACCCCTGAGATTTAAATGAATCTGCTCACTGGTCTCATAACCAGTTTTGATGGTATCATGTTTAGAGCTTGGCTTTTTATTCTGGTTTAGGCTGCGTTGAGATGGTTAGACATATTTCTTTGAAAAGGCTTAAAGGAATTTTAAAATACATCCAGCAAGTTCATTGTACTATTACTTCTTCTCTAAGGGTTTTTTTTTTTAAGTTAAAGAAAAATAAAATAACACCCAGTAAGAACTATGCCAAAAATGTGGGAGTAGAAGCCTCCTAGAGGTCCTCCACACAATGTGGATGTTTCAGCAGACAAATTTATCTCCATTTGGAGGCCTGGTATCCTTTTATGGGACTTTCTTGGATGTTTTTTAGCAAGAGTACTAAGTAGAGCAGTGGTTCTCAAAAATGTTGGATTTGGAGGTGGTATGCCTACATCTTTTGCATTAGAGGGCTGGCAGAAAAAATGCTGTAACTGCAGTTATCCTATACTGGACTTTTGCATCCATCTTCATTTTTCTGTCATAGTATCGATCGTTCCATTATCCCAGTTGCATTTGGACTCAGAGCAAAAATCAACACCCAAATTATATGGTCCAATTAAACTACCAAGCAAGTTGAGCAGAAAGACGGATGCATCTGGGCTGTGGACTGAGCTTTCCAGTTATTGCAGTGTTTATCAGTGTAAAAGCAAAGTTTTAAATAGGTCTCTTTAGGCAAACTTTGGAACTGACCTTTGCCTTAATGTAAGTCACAATTTTCAAAATGTCTGAGAACTTTCATCTTACCACTAAACACATCCCCATGGTAGGGAAGGCATAAGAAACCATACTTTTGAGGGGGCAGATAGTATTGGGCATTTCCACATGATGATATTTATGTTACATCTCTTCTCACCATTTTCTCAAAAATATTTTCTTTCCTACTGCCTCACTCTTTCCTCATACTAATTCTGTCTTTTGTTTTTACCAATGGTGTAATTAATTTCATGTGTATTAACACTATGGTGACTAATTTTCCCTAACTGGGTTAATCAGAAGCAGTCCAGACACAGGGTCCGAAAATGCTTGGCTATGAAAGTGTTAAAGTTTGCATGGTACACGGAGGATTTTCTGATTTCTCAGTGTCTCAGACTGTCTTGAAGAATATGTTAAGTAGTTCCTGACTCTGATTTTCCATGCAAGATTAAACTAAGCAGCTGATCAGGAACCCTTAGGGAATCTGCAGCAGCTGGACCTCTGCAAGAAAAGAGAGAGAGAAAGAATTTCCAAGCATAAAAACAATGCCTATGGGGTCTTGGAGACCATCCTACCTCTGCCCTGATCAGTGACTTAGTTCCACTTTGCTTTGACACAGCCCTAGCCTAGTGTAATATTATATTACTGTAGGTTTCTTACTTTTGGAATTCACTGCTTTAACATCAGGTAAAATTCCACAGAATCAATTCCAATTCTAGCGTACTTTTTTTATGGGAACAGTGAGATTTGGAGTTTGAAGAAGGTTATTTTCTTTTATAGGAAAAAGCTTAATTTTTAAAACATCTTGGTATCAGTATGGCTAGACTGGGAGAAAGGGAAGAAAGGGGTGACCAGTTGTTAATACAAATGTAAAGGATAGCTTTAACAAGTCATCAGGATAAAGCCAGCAGCTGTGGAGGAAAAGGAAATGGAATGGGTGGAGGGGAAAATGAGGCCTTAGTAAAAGGAGGTCCAAGCATAGAATGTGTTCTTTGTTATTAGAGTCAACACTCAGTAATCCTAGGAAAGGGGACCTTCAAGAGAAGCATGGATAAATGGAGTCCACAGATAATCCACAAGCCCCATTTAAACTGTTAGTTCTAACTGTCTCCCTCATAAAAACCTTTGTTTTTAACTAGAACCATAATGATTCCTTGGCATGCTTTATGCCCACCTTTTGGACAATAATGAACAAAGAAGTATATGCTGGGGTGAGCAAGAAAAGAGGGCTATAAAGAACTTGGAAACAGAAATCTGTATCTTCATCATTGTTTCTTGAGCACCCAGCAGAGTGCCTGGCGAGGAAATAATAGAGTTAATAAATGTTTGATGAATTTAATTGAAAAAAAGAGAAAGAATTTTAGGTACTACTTCGTCTGGGATTCTGAGCCATAGATAATCAAGAATCCATTAATTTTGATTGAATAAATATATTTGAAATGGGTGACAATTGATTTTCTGAGTTCCAAATTTGTGGGAAGAAGTGTAGAAGAAAGAACATTTGAATTTCATCCACATTTGACCAAAAGTTGATGTACTTCCTGCCATCTTTAAACAATTTAATAATCTAGGCACTGGGGGGAAACAAGCAAAAACTTCCAGTCTCTTGTTTCCAAAGGTCTTACTTCCTCAGTGTTTGTGGTTTAGCTTTGTATGTTTATTAAGCAAATATGTATTCTCATCACCTCTTCACAGAGAGGAAAATAAGACCGTCTTCTCAATCCTCATGTATAATGCTAGTGTGTACATGTTAGAAGTTGGAGAGAAGAAAGTAAATTTTCTTGAATTGTTTCTATTGCATGAATGCTATCTCCAGCTGATATGCATGTTCTCTGAAGGCAAGCCTCTGTCTTCAGCTCCTTTTATGTTCCCCCTTAATCTTTAATATTGGTCTGGGCACATAATATGTAATAAGTGCTTATTCACAAAGTTATGTTGTATATAGGAAGTACAAAACCCTATCTACACTTACTTTTTTCTCTTTTTTTACAGATTTTGATAAACCTGATTTCAAGAGAAGCATAGTTTGCCTGGAAGATCTGCAGGTTGGGACAGTTCTTACAGGCAGAGTCGAGAATGCCACTCTCTTTGGAATTTTTGTGGATATAGGAGTGGGGAAAGCTGGTCTAATTCCCATAAGAAATGTAACAGAAGCAAAACTTTCGAAAACAAAGAAAAGAAGGAGCCTTGGACTAGGCCCTGGAGAAAAAGTAGAAGTCCAAGTACTCAACATTGACATCTCCCGATCTAGGATTACTCTGGACCTCATTCGGGTGTTATGAGTGTCCCACTGAAGGCCAAACACTGATTTAATTTTCTCATTTTTACAGGTTGACAAGGATAAGTCAGTTGTTTGTAAATTCTAGTTAGCAGATGAGAAAGAATTCACTTAATATTAGAAATATTTTCCAAACACTTTTCTTTGTTTTTTCTTCTGAATAGAAAACTAACAGTTTGATTTCTTTTCCCCTTAAAGAAAACAACTAATACACATTCTTACATGGCTTTATGTAGTAAGTTTTCTGACTAATATTTTGTTTTTTATTTTTTGTAATTTAACTCCTTTTGCATTTTGTATAACAGGTTGTTTAACTTCTACATGCCAACATCTGCCTTGCTGGACTTGTATGGGATTGTCTTCTTGATTTGAATTGTGTAGCTTTTGTTGACACAGTAGGGCTGGGTAGTGTTTAATCCTTCCATTTTATAGATTTTTTTTTAATCAGGCCTTTTGGACTTGATTCATAATTTTGCAATATTTCTTTTCCCTTGTCATGCAAACCAAAAATATACCAGTAAAACAGATTCTGACGTGTTCATAGCCATCAAATGAATGGCTCAAAACATTTCTCAAAAGGATGTATGTATTGACCCCAACAATAAAGGTTTGTGGCTAGTGACTTGTTTTTGCTATGTTGATTCAGTGAATGACCTAGAAGTCAGTCTTGATGAAAGAAGATATGGTTTATGTAACCTTTGGAGAAGAGGGAAGCCTTTGGAAATTTGAAGAATAGTTTTGTTTGACTTAGCACAGAAGAGTGTGTCCTTTCTTAAATCAGAATTTAAACTTCAAATAGGGATAGAAATGGCCTTTTTAACAATTGAATATAGATCAGGTGTGAGGGGACAAGAAAAACAAGTATATAAAGAAAGTGACTCTTATTCTTTTTATATTCGGTGGAGATGGTAAGAATTAGCATGACCATTCAGGGTGAAAATAAAGCCCACAGTGGACTGGTATCCTGTTCATTCTGACTACTACTGCTGCTGTTGATTTGCCTGATGAAGATATTTTGTGACTGAATGAGTATCTGCTTTTCTCCATGCATGGTAAGTAGGGGATGGTTACTAAAGAAGACGAGTCTTCTTCGTTTGCCTAGGAAACACCCATTGTCCTGGCATAATTTTCAATATTGCCTCTCTTTATTCTCAGAGTGCCCCGTTTTTGATGATAAATCATATGATCAACTAGTAGTAGTTCTGCCTGGTAATTTGCACTCTTCTCAAAATATATATCCAACTGGTGCACACAAATCTTTTTTTTTGAGACGGAGTTTTGCTCTTGCTGCCCAGGCTGGAGTGCAATGGCGCGATCTCGGCTCACTGCAACCTCCACCTCCTGGGTTCAAGCAATTCTCCTACCTCAGTCTCCTGAGTAGCTGGGACTACAGGCGTGCACCACCATGCCCAGCCAATTTTTGTATTTTTAGTAGAGATGGGATTTCACCATGTTGACCAGGATGGTCTCGATCTCTTGACCTGGCGATCCACCCACCTCGGCCTCCCAAAGTGCTGGGATTATAGGTGTGAGCCACCGTGCCTGGCCACAAATCTTTTTAATGCAGTAGGTTCCTTAAAAGTTGCATATATCAACTTTTTTGATATATACAACTATTTGTCTAGCAATTTCATTTCTAAAATGCTTTTCCTCTGTTTCTTACTGGTCTTCGACTGATAGTGGATCTATCTTAATGTTATAACTTTCAGTTGATCTTCCTGCTCACTCCTCCCAATATTCTTCCAGGTTGATAATCTATAGATCAATGATGAATGATGTGTATCTGAAGAATTTTAATCTGAAGCATAATTTCACATGAATGCTTTGGTAAAAGAGACCTTCTCCCTGGGCACTTCGGATATAGGAACAAGAGCAGTTAACAATGTGAAGCTGCTCTGTTGACCTGGCAGCTAAGCCTTCTTGGACATTACAAGGACTTGACATTGCACTAGATTGCATAGTTTGTCCCATCCAGCCCAAACATGGTGGAGGCTGATATAAGGCCTAAGCTATAAAACAAGGAACCACATCTCATTTATAACTCCAAAGTGTAGCATCATGATCCATTATATTCTATTCCTTATCCTGATTCTACTAGTAATCCACAGCGTGCCTTTGAGATGGTATCTCTACTTCTACAGACCTCCTTTTTCCAAAAACTTTAAATGGGAATATGATAAAGCATTTATTCTCATATACATTTACTGTTGGCCTCCTGGTGTGCCAGGCATTGTGCTAGTCACTGACCAAAAATTGTGATAGACAAATAGGTAGGGGTAAGGAGCACAAAAAGAAAAAAAAAATGGACATTATCCCTGTCCTTATGGATCTTAGAGTCTATTGAGAAAGCATAATTAAAGAATAAAAATTAAAATTACAATCATAAGTGATATAATGGTGACAGCATGTAATAAATTGATTGACTTAGAAAAGTCAGAGTAGTTCAGTGGGGTTTGAGATGTGAAAGATGATCAGAACTAGGACAAACATTTTACTGACCTTTAGTAAGAACTCTTCCCAATAAATGGTGTGGATGAGCTGTATTGGAATGGGCTTTAGAGAGTAGGAGGAGTTAGATTGCAGGCAGTGAATACAGACAGTTATTTCAGGGAGTTTAGCTGTAAAGGAAGAAGAGAAATAGCATAGTGGTTGGAAGGGGGAAATGGAGTCAAAGATTTTTCTATTTTTTTAAGACAAAAGAAATGTATACAAATGGAAATGATCCAGTAAAATAGGAAAATATGATACAGGAGATAGAGGGGATAATTACTGGAAAGATATCCTTGACTAAATGAGATCAGATGGAATCTAGTGCACAAGGGCTTGGTCTAAGATAGGAATACAAAGACTTTATTCATATCAGCAGGAGAAAAGAGTAAGTATATAAGCACAGATGTAGGTAGGTAAATGTAGGAGCTCGTGGAAAGTCTCTGAATTTCTTCTAGTTTTCTTGTTGAATTATAAAGGAATACCATCATAGAGACTGAATATTGAAGAGAAAGGGAATTGGAGGTTTGAAAAGAAAGGGTGAGGAACAGATGAGGTTGACAGTGAAAAGCCTAGGGAAACAGTGTGATTTCAAGGCAGTGTTAAATGTTTCACTTGAGATTATTGATCATTATTTGAATGTAGGATCAAGTTGGCTTATTTTTTTCTCCAGCCCAGCAGCTCTGTGGATCTGGGCCCAGATTAGGTGGAGAGCTGATTTAATCAGGGTTGGGAGTTTGCCAAACAAGTATGATGAAGAGGACAAAGAAGTTGAGGGCATGTGGACAAAGAAACTATTGACCATGGAATTTAAGCTTAAGAAGGAAAATGAGAGTATAAGGGTAAAGTGAGGAGCAGTGGGAAAGTATGGCATTAAAGGATTGTAGGCCCTGATGGAGTTAGAGGGATGTTGGAGTGGGAATAATAGAGGAAATAATGGGTTTAGATTAGAATGCTTGTGAAAAGTGGAGTGCATAACCTTGAGATTATAGAGGAGTTGCAGTTTTTGGTACTGACAGCATAGGGAATGATAGTGGGATAAGTAGCAGAGGTAAAGGATAAGGTAAGATCAATTAAAACAAATTCTGGTCTGTCAAGAACAGAATTTGAGCAGGTGTGCTGGCTCATGCTTATAATCCCAGGACTTTGGGAGGCCAGGGTAGGAGGATCTCTTGAGCCCAGGGCAATATAGGGAGACCCCAATATAGGAAGACCCCCTCTCTATAAAAATTAGATTATCCAGGAATGGTGCCACACACCTGTGGTCCCAGCTATGCAGGAGGTTACGGCTGCAGTGAGCTGTGATTGTGCCACTGCACTCCAGATTGGGTGACAGAGCGAGACTCTGTCAAAAAAAAGAACGGAGAATTCAGGAAGGATTATCTATGTGAATAATAATATTAAGAGGCTGTCTCAGTAATGTAGGGTAAAATAACGGTGAATTGGATCAGAATGTTAGTGGTAGAAATGGTGAGAAGTGGTGGGATTCTGGATGTAGTTAGAAGGTGCAGGTAGAGCCAAACAGGATTTCCTGGCATAAGATATGAGACAGTCTAGGATGGCTCCAAGGTTTTTGGCCTGAGCAATCAGGAGTATAGAGTTATCTACTGAAATGAGAGGACTGGCAGGGGGAATAGTTTTGGTAAAGGTATTTATTTTGGACAGGTTAAATTTGAGATACTCATTAGACATCCAAGTGCAGATGTCAAGTTGGTTATGTGAGTCTGAAGTTCATGGGAGTGGGCTGGACTGGAAGTGTGAATTTGATAGTTATTAGCATAACTACTTATAGCCATGAAACTGAATGAGACCACCAATGGGATGATTAGAGATAGAGAAGTGTCCAAGGGCTGAAGTGTTGAAATCCAAGACTCTCAGCTGTAAAATTTTTGAACTTCATAAGGGCAAGAATTTTGTCTCGTGGCAGGCCTGCTAGATGCTTATTCAGATTTCTCCCCTTCTTTCTAAGAAGATCTTGCTTTGAGGGGAGCAATGGCATCGCTAATGGACATGAACATGACCAATTGAGTGTAGGCAAAAGTCATAGGATTGAATTCTAGGAAAGTTAGAAAGAGTGGGGAGCACAGGCAGCTCAGCTATTGTGCTTTTTTTAACCCACGTGTGACCTTGCCCACCTTCCTTCTTGGGATGCAGATAGAATGCTGAAGGCATTAGAGATTAAATCAGAAAAACTGAAAATTTCCAAATTTACCTTGGCATTATGGAGTAACCAAAATAGCCCCAAACTGCCTGCACCAGACTTCACATTATGTGAGAAAAAAACAAAACTCCTCATACATTTAAGCTGAGGGAAGTGGAGTGGGGGCTTACAGCAAAGTGTATTCCTTAATATACATTTGTGTTGTTCTCCACTGTATCCCCTATATCTAGAAATATGCCCAGCATGTGACAGTTGCTCAATAAATATTGATTGGGTGAATAAATGAACATCTTAGAATTCCATAAAATGGTTTAATGTAAAATGAATATCAAAAAAATCATGTTAAAACAATATAATGGAAAAAGAGTCCTATTAATTACAACACACTATAAAATATTTAGACTCTAACAAGCAATATAAAAGATGATTATGAGGAAACATTATAAAGCATTACTAATGACATTTAAAAAGCAGAATATATTAAGATATACCATTTTCCTAAATTGTAAGACTATAATTGGTATTATAGAAAACCAGTCCTCCAAAAATGATATATACATCTACTTTTGCCACAATTTTAATCAGCATTCCAATTGGCTTTGCTTTTCTCTGTATATTTAAACTTAAAAAATAAAACTTATTTGAAAAAGTATGTGAGAAAAGTCAAATCAGTACTTAAAAAGAATAATTGAGGCCAGATGTGGTGGCTCGAACGTGTAATTCCAGCTCTTTCGGAGGCCGAGGCAGGCAGATTGCTTGAGCTCAGGAGTTCGAGACCAGCCTGGGCAATAGCAAGACCCTGTCTGAATGAAAAATAAAGAAGAATTGTATGATTTGGTAGATTTTGCCCTACTACTATTAAAGTATACTCTAAAGCTGCCATCATTTAAATAGTATGTTACTAACACAGGAAAAGAAGAGTGGAATAAAATAATTCATAGAGCAGCTTATTGAAGTGAGGGAAAAACAAAAACAATGTAAAGTCAATGGGAATTTAATATATGTTAAGAAATGGCACTTCAGATTGGGGCAAAATTATATTGCCACGCTACAAACAAAAATACATTCCAGATGGGTTACATATAAGTTTTTTTTTTTTAATTACAAGCAAGCTAGAAAGGCTTTGAGAAGGGATTGAATAGCCACTGTTGTGGAATGTGAGGAAAAATGGGGGAAACAGAGACCTATAGACCTAAGAGTTTCATTCAGAAGACATTTCCTGAACAACCATAAGACTCTGTGCCAGGTGCTAGGGATAAAATAGATAACACAACTTTTGAGGATGTCTTCTGCCTGAAAGAGTTGGAGTTTAAGCTACAGTAAGGGGTGTTTTAAGTTCAGTATCATGAGAAATTTTGGAATTCAGCTGGCTACTGTCTACTTGGGAATATGGTGGCATCCCATCTCATCCAAAACCATAGGACCTTTAGAAAGCTTAGCTTTGGATTAATGGAGTGCTTATTTTGGGGTGTCTATATATCTAACCCTGACCTCAGGGTTAACACTTGCGTCAAAATTGGAGATGGCGAGAAGGGACAGGATGGAAAAACCAAAAATATATTTAGTCCATCTTTTCATTTTGGCTTCCTGCCTAAAATCAGTCATAATGAGTTGGATTTAAATAACAGATCATGGAGAACTCCTGAATGACTAGGCTTATTGCCAAAGCAGTCTGTTCCACAGGAAGAAAGATTAGGTTTCTTCTCACTCACTCACTTTATATGGTGAGGATGATTCTGCGCATGAGGGCTGCGTTTCTTATTTAGGGAGAGAGTGGGATAAGTAGACTCTGGTCCTGTCAGCACTAAACATTACCTTTTTAGAAATTAATTTAAAAACCACCCCTAAAAAGATTTGTTGTTCTCTTGCCTCACATCAAGAATCTAAATAAGGATTATATAGCCACTCCTTAAATACTTTTAAGGAGAAACTTTCATCCTGAAGAAAGGAAGTAAATTATTAATCTAAATGCTGCAGGGAAACTTCTGAGATACCAGAGAGTTTATCCTAACTGTATGGCCATCTAATATGGTAGGCCTGAAATGTTATGTAACACAATCCTACCAGAAAAATTTAAAGTTAAAGATACAATAGTGAAGGGAGACATGCGGTAGTGGAGGGTTGTACGGGGAGAGAGCAATTAAATAGCTTCACGTTGGTGGGGTACAAAGTTAAGAGTTCAGTTTTATCCAAGCAATTAGGTCAAATACGAATCTCTAGATTTATTGCAGTATTTTGCAAAAGCAATCAAGTAAGATGGATGAAAGCCTGCTACTGAAAGCTTTTTACTTCTGACAAAACTTTGCACCTTCTTATAGCCAGATCCACAGTAACCAAGGGAATTTCCCCCAAGGGAGCATGCTTTTGGATGTCTCTCTCTAGTCCTAATGATTGATTCTTTGATCATTTGACATTTACCCACCTGCTTCCCAGGTTTAAGTCTCTTAGCAATGAACGAGAAGGCAGCACCAGTGAAAGTCACACCTAAGGTATACTCACATTTTTTGTTTCACAGGGTTAAGGTGATTTTACGAAGCTAAAACTCAAAATGCCCAGTTTAGTCAAACTTGATGTAATTTGCTACTTCAATTACTAAAACAATTGAATTTGCAGTGAAGCATGCTATAATTTGACCTGTATTATCCCCCACAAGAAACAACAAGTTATTTTGGACATTTGTTATAATCGTATTTTTATGATTTTTTACATGATTGAAAAAGTAATACATGGAATCTAAAAGGCAGAAATAATGAAATACAAAAGTTGGAAAATAAAAATCTCCTCTGCTAAGTAGCCACCTTCTATAGTTTATCTTCATCCCTGTCCCTTTTTCTATAGATATGTTCCTTCCTAGATAAAGATTTTTTAACAAACTGGCATCATATGTACACTGTTCTCTTTCTCTTTACTATCAAGCATGTACATCTTTTCATGTCAGTACCTACATATCTATCTTAATATGTTTCATTGTATGTAAACAGCTGCAAACAATGCTGCAGTAAACACAGTGGTACATTGTCCTGGTGGTACCGCTCTGTCAAAGAATTTGCACATTTAAAGGTTGATAGCTATTGTGAACCCCATACCACCACCACCAATGCAGTAAGGTTAAATATTTTTTCATGATTTTTGTTACAGTTGTATAAGCACATATATGTGTATTGGTACTGGGTTAAAATGTAAAATATAGGCCAGGCATGGTGGCTCATGCCTGTAATCCTAGCACTTTGGGAGGCCGAGGCAGGCAGATCCCAAGGTCAGGAGTTTGAGACCAGCCTGACCAACATGGTGAAACCCCATCTCTACTAAAAATACAAAAATCATCAGGCGTGGTGGCGCACACCTATTATCCCAGCTACTCAGAAGGCTGAGGCAGGAGAATCACTTGGACCCGGGAGGTGGAGGTTGCAGTAAGCTCAGATTGTGCCACTACATTCCAGCCTGGGTGACAGCAAGACTCCATCTCAAAAAAAAAATAAAAATAAAAAAAATAATAAAATACATTCTTTATTGTGGATTGAGGTTTTGAAAAATGAAAGTCAAAACTGGGAGGCACTTTTCTCTGTGGAAAGAACTCTTTTCTGTTCCCTGCTCAGCATGGTACCTCACACTGCAGGGCCTTTGTAGATGTCATTCCTTTTGCCTGGAACAGCCTCCGCTCCCTCTCATTTCTACCCCTTTATCAGGTCCCAGTATTGGATCTTATCTCAGATGGTGTTTTCTCCCAGACTAAATCAAGTTTACTGTTACAGGCTCCCCTTATACCACATGACTTTCCTTTACTTTCTGCACATATACATTTATGTACATGATAACAGCATGTAATTAATGTCTTCCTCTGAGGACTCTCTTGAGGACAGCAACCTTGAATACCTGCCACTATTTGTGATAATCAGGAAACTTACCACCCTACCTTTTATTCATTCCTTCTTCGATTTTGTTCCTATCTTCACCAGACCTGAGTCTTTCATCTTTTTACTTTGATTCCTCTAGATACAGTGTTTGGCTTTGGGCTCTGTCTTAGCTCTTAGCTCATTTTTTCGAGAAAACAAAGCATGAAAAAAAGCATATGTACTCATGCTTTATTGGGGGTTATAATCCCAGAGCAGGAAGAAAAAGGAGATGAGCCAGGAAGCAGAGAAAGCAAAGTGTTGCATTACTTACCTAGTCATAGACTCATAAGAAAACATTGGCAGTTTCCTAGTCACCAGGCCATCATGGAAGAAACTGTGTGGAATGATGATGGCATAGACAATGGAAGGGTGGAAGGAAAGTAGGAAAGAGAAGTTCATTGGCCGTCTCCCTCCTGATTCCTGTTTCTTTCTTACTCGTCAATGTTCACCTTACCAGGGATTGGGTCCTCCATACTTCAAGGTTTTATTACTTGGCTTCTGTGGACAGCTGCTAAGGAAATGGAACCAGTTGGGTTAGACCCTTGTGCTTGAGCTACTTTGGATCCAACAGCAGCAGACGAGAAGGAGACCACACTGAAGTGTGATCCTTACCACCCCCAGCTAAGGTGAGACAGCATGTATTATGACTGCAGTAGCAACCGGGCTTCTGAGGACTGGAATGGGAGGGATACAGGCAAGGCTGAGTGAATATGAGTGGATTATGGGGCTTTGAGTGAGCCTCATAAACCAGTCCATACACAGCTTCCAGAGCATTAAAATTGGGATTCTTTCAAACTAACTTAGCTTACCTGAACTGCCCCTGCTTCCACCCCAACTGTTCTTTGCTCCTGTTCTCTACTTGTGGAACTTAACTCTAACCCATGCAAATCAACCAGCTCCAAGGCAATCCAGTCCCAGAACCTTATCCCTGGCCTCACAATTTGTTACAGCACCAGGTGACCAAGGCACCAAAATGTGTCTATTTCTTCATTGTTTACAAGGTTCCCTTGGATCACTTCCCTCCCACCTAGATCTCTAAGAACACTGAGCAGTGGCTGCATGTCCACTAAATAAAATTAGAAATTTTAGGCAGTGGGGAGAAACTCTCTGGCTCATGGAGAGTTTGGCTCCTGTGTGATTGATACTGGACGCTGTTTGAGTTGAAAATGATGAGTCAGGGGCCAAGAAAACTAAAACTGACAATTGGCCCTTAACCCATCACGTCTTTCAAACAAGAAAACATACCCTCCGTGCCCCATCCTCCTAAGATAAAAACATCAAAAACCCTAGGAGAGGATATGCAAAACTAGACCGTGTATGTCTAATTTGACAAAGGGTTATTTAAAAATAAATTGCTCAGGGCAAAGCACAGATCAAGAGAGTTGGGCTTTGGCCAACTCTTCCCTAATACAGTCTGCTGG
The DNA here is from genome assembly GCA_963574635.1 of Cheracebus regulus. NCBI lineage: Eukaryota > Metazoa > Chordata > Mammalia > Primates > Pitheciidae > Cheracebus > Cheracebus regulus. The sequence goes on along the minus strand of CAUYQU010049381.1, from coordinate 6,350 downwards.
CCCGAGTGAATAGGGCCAGAAGCAAGGAAAATAGTCTACAATCAAAAATTTTGTGTCTAGAAACTTTCCGTTAAACACACTTGCTCTTTTGCTCTCTCTGACAGTTTTATTGGGATATGATTCACATATCATATACAATTCACATATTTAAAGGGTACCAATCCATGGTTTTGAATATATCCAAAGAGTTCTGCAACCATTAACACAATGCATATTAGATCATTTTCATCACCCCATTAAGAGATCCTGTACCCTGATTAGCAGTTGTTCCAACATCTCACCCCTGGCTCTAGGCAAACTCTAATCTATTTTATCTCCATGGATTTGCCTATTCCGGACATTTCATATAAATGTAATCATACAATACGTGGTTTTTTTGCAACTGGCTTCTATCACTTAGTGTAATTTTTTTAAATGTTAATTCCTATTATATATTTATGTATGTATGTTTATTTATATATATATTTTTTTTTTTTTTTTTTTTTTTTTTTGAGACAGTCTTACTCTGTCAACCAGGCTGGAGTGCAGTGGTGCCATCTCAGCTCACTGCAACCTCTGCCTCCTGGGTTCAAGCTGGTATTACAGGTGTGCACCACTACACCCAGCTAATTTTTTTTATTTTTAGTAGAGATGGGGTTTCACCATATTGGCCAGGATGATCTCAAATTCCTGACCTCAAGTGATCCACCTGCCTTGGCCTCCCAAACTGCTGGGATTACAGGCATGAGCCACTGCGCCCGGCCTCCTTTTTCTTTTAGTATTTTTATCATAAAGGGGTATTGAATTGTTTCAAATTCTTTCTCTACATCTATTGAGATGATCTTTCAGGGTTTGTCTTTTATTCTATTAATATGGTATGTTACCTTAGTTAATTTTCAAATGTTAAACCAATCTTGCATTCCTGGGATAAATTCTGCTTGGTCAAGGTGTATGTTTTGGGTTGAATTGTGACCTTCAAAAATTAATATGTTGAAGTCCTAATCCTCATTGCCTCAGAATGTGACTGTACTTGCAAATAGGGTCCTTGTGGATGTAATTAGTTAAAATGAGATCATATGGGATTAAAGTGGGCCCTAGCCCATTGGAACTGGTGTCCTTATAAAAAGGGGAAATTTGGACACACACATACACGGGGAATGTCATGTGAAGATTGGAGTTACACTGCCACAAACCAAGAAACTACCAGAAGGTAGAAGAGAGGCCTGGAACAGATCCTTACCTAGTGCCCTCAAAAGGAACCAACCCTCTCAATACATTGATCTTGGACTTCTGGCTTCCAGAACAGTGAGACAATAAGTTTTTGTTGTTTAAACTACTCAGTTTGTGGGACTTTGTTATGGCAGCCCTAGCAAACTTATATAATATATAATCCTTTGTATTTTGCTGAGAGTTTTTATATCTGCATGCATAACAGATGTTGGGTCTATACTTTTCTGATATAGTTTGGATGTTGAAATCTCATGTTGAAATGTAATCCCCAGTGTTGGAGACAGGGCCTGGTGGGAAGTGTTTGAATGACAGGAACAGATCCCTCGAATGGCTTGGGCCATCCTCTTAGTGATAAGTGAGTTCTTACTCTGAGTTCAGATGAGATCTGGTCATTTAAGTGTGGCAACTCCTCTCCCCCTACTCTCTTACACTCTTGCTCTCATTCTCACCATGTGACATGCCTGCTACCCCTTCACCTTCCATCATGATTGTAACTTCCTGAGGCTCCCCAAGAAGCTGAGCAGATGCCAGTATCACTCTTCCTATAAAGCCTGTAGAATTAAACCTCTTTTCTTTATAAAGTACCCAGTCTCAGGTATTTCTTTATAGCAGTGCAAGGACAGACTAACATTCTCTTTATTTGTGATGTCTTTGCAGTTATATTTTTAATGTTTAATGTTTTTCTAGGCTTGCCATATACATCTTAACCTAGCATAACCTACTTCAGATTTATACTAACTTAATCTCAGTGAGATAAATAATACTCTATAATTCTATTCCCTCTCTTCCCTTTTTGCACTATTACTGTTATACTATATATTGTATTGTTGTTACATCTATATATGTTACAAAGCCAACAATATGTTGGTGTAATTATTACTTTATATATCTTTATGTCTATTAAAGATGCTAAGAAAAGAAAGCAAGTAGTTTTCCCTCAATATCCATGGGAGATTGGTTCCATGCCTCCTGAAGCTGCCACAATTCACAGATGCTCAAGTCCTTCCTACAGAATGGTGTAGTATTTGCATATATCCTATGCACATCCTCCTATATATTTTAAATCATTTCTAGATGTCTTATAATACCTAATAAATGTAAACACTATGTTAATAGTGGTTATACTGTATTGTTTAGGGGATAATGACAGGGAAAAAAATGTTCAGTACAGACTCAGCCATTCACTTTTGGGTGGAGGAATATTTTTCATTGCAGTTGGGTGAGTTCATGGATGTGGAAATCACAAGTATGGGGGGTTAACTGAGTATGTTAAAATAACCTTGCTGTCCACCATTTCTGATTCTCTTCATTTGTACCTTATTTTTTAAAGAACGAGGATCCACTGAAGATATTTAGTGGGGAAAAGGGTTTAATTTGGGGGCATTTAAATATGTAATATTTGAGGACGATTTATCTGGCAGACGTGTTGTGGGTGTTGAGAGGGATAGAAATCAGGGAAATCAGTCAGGAAGCAGTTGCTGCAGTTGGTACAAGTTAATGGAGGCCTGGACTTGGCTAGATTTTGACTCTGTTGGCTCGGTTTTGCCTTCTGGAGCTGGTATTGCCTAAGTCAGTGAATAGACACTGACTTAGAATCAGGCATGGATAGGTATACTGATCAGGAATTGTTAGTGAACTGAAGTCACTCCAGGGATAAATCCAAGTGGGGAATAATGCCTTGTCTGTTGATTTGAGGGGCTTATAAAGAGAGGCTTTCCCATGGCAAGCCTCTGTGGAAAACATGAAGCCTAGCAAATAAAGCTCGTCTCAGGACATGGTGATGAACATAAATTCGAGCAGTTATGTGTGTATAGCAATGGAGGAGGGGGACTGAGGAGAAGGAGAGATTCTTCCCCGTACACGTGTCCTTGCAGCTGTTGGGGATGAGGTTACAGACTGTGGAAGAGAATGAACAATTCCTGTTCCCTTTCTCAGGGCTGATGACCTTTCAGAAATTAAACAAATCAATACTGTGTCCTCAGAGGAAGCATATTTGACTGCCCTGATTCAATGGCCTCTATTGTTTCAGGTAAATCCAGGTGATTCAATTCCTCTCTGATATCCTCTCTACGAGATTTTGTCTGTGAATTTTTCTCTGGAATAGTTTTGTAAGATCTCAATTAGACATGTCAGTGCATGCAGTTAACAACAACAACAGCAACAAAAAACAAAGAACATCAGTGGAAAGACAACATTGGTGCCATAGACAGTGTGCAGTGGTTATTCTAGTCTAAGCAAGAGGTATCCAGGGCCTGAATAAAGCAGTAGTGATGAAGATTCACTTGCAGAATGCTCATAAAGGTAATTGAGGGTAGCAAAAAACAATAACAAAAGTTTGGAAACTTTGAAATAGTCCATCAGTCGAAGAAATCAAAGTGAAAATTAGAAAATACTTAGAACTTTTTTAAAAGGAAGAAGATACCACCTATCAAAATGAATGAAAATGCTACCTAGCACCGTTGATTTTGTACCACCTGAGTGATCTACAAATCCTCAAGCCAAGAATATCATTTAAAATGACCATGCCCCTTGGCCACTGCTGAAGTGAATGCAAATCTCTGAAGAAGAATTCTTTTAGAAAAGTTCCAAGGAATGTGATAGTACAGTCAAGAATCTAAAGACAAACAAATAAACCAAAACAAACAACAAGCCACTCAAAGTTAAGCCCCAGCAGAAAAGAAACAGCTGAATGAGACTTACAAAGCCTTGACATATTGAATTATTAGGTAAGAATAGGTGTATTTAATCTGTTTAAATGAAAGAAGGGATTAAATATTCAAATCATTTATATGAAGAGAAAAAAGAATATTTTTAAACGACCATGGAGATACAATAAAACAAGCTAAATTAATGCTTGGAAATAAAAAATATAATTGGGATTTTTGCCATGAAGAAAAACAAAATTTTTATAAAGTCAAATACATAATTTCTTTTACTTTTATTTTTTCTTATCTAAATAATCTAAATAATTTATCTGAAATTTGTTTTGGTGTAATGTGAAAGAATTTAATTTTATATTTTCTGGATCTCTATCCTCTTGTCCTAATACACAATCTTAGTGATTTGAAATGCCAACTTTATCAGAAACAAAAATCCCAATACAGATTGACATCTGCTTCTGGGATATCTGTTCCATAGATCTTCGTGTTCGTCTGCTGGTACCAAACTACTTTAATTACTGTAATTTTTATAATGCTTTTCTATACCTGGTAGGCCTGATTATCCCTTATTGCTTTTTTCTTGCTTTATTCCAAAAATAATGGTGTCAGTGTTTTTATTTAGAAAGTTCAATTTGTAGATTTATTTAGAGAGGATGCCGTCATTACTGTCATCCTTATATAAGAATATGATACATCTTATTGTTTATTCAAGTCTTTTTTAATGGCCTTAAATAATGTTTTCAGGTTTGCTTTGTGTGAATAATGTATGTTTCTTAAGCTTATTCCTAAGGATTTTACTATATCTCTTGTAATCATAAATTGGATCTTTTCATCATATTTTCTAGATGATTATGGTTTATATAGAGAGAACTGTTGATTTTTGTGTTTTAATTTTGTTCTCAACCATTTTGCTAAATTTTCTTACTTTTGGAAATAGGGATTTTTTTTTAGTTGATTTTTCTGGGCCTTCTGGCATAGTATCATCTCATCTGCAAATAATAATTTTTTTTTTCATTTTTCTTTTTGAACTTACTTTTTTTTTCTTTCTCTTCTCTAATGACATTGGCTAGTATGGCCCAAAGTTAAGTAATAGTGATAATGGTATGCACCCTTATTTTGTTTCTGATTTTAATGAGACTCACTGTATAGTTTCTGGCCTTTGAAATAAAATAGTATGTTTTTCATATTAAGAAACTACTGATCTATTAGTATTGTATTACTATACTTTTTTTGTAATTCAATAGACATATTAAATGTTGTTAGATGACTTTTCAGCATTTACAGGAATGCTTATGCAGTATTTCTCCTTGGATCTATGTGTAAGTTATAATAATAGATTTCTTAATATTAAACCACCTTTGCTTTTTTTATTTTTATTTTTATTTTTTTTGAGACAGAGTCTCACTTCTTCGCCCAGGCTGGAGTGCAATGGCTTGATCTTGGCTCACTGCAACCTCTGCTTCCCAGGTTCAAGCAGTTCTCCTGTCGCAGCCTCCTAAGTAGCTGGGATTACAGGCATGTGCCAGCACACCCAGCTAATTTTTGTATTTTCAGTAAATGGGGTTTCACCATGTTGGCCAGCTGGCCTCAAACCCCTGACCTCAAGTGACCTGCCTGCCTCAGCCACCCAAAGTGCTATGGTTACAGGTGTGAGCCACCACACCCAGCCCACCTTTGCATTTTTTTGTGTGAGTCTTTCTTGATCATGATATATGTTTGCTTAATAATAGACTAGAGTTTATCAGCTAGTATCCTTCTTTATAATGTTTAGGGATTAAACTGTGTCAATGTTGAGTTGTTAAGATTTTGGAAATTTCTTTTCTACACTCTGGAACCATTTAGAGAATATTAAGTTGGTTTTTTTTAAATTGCATTTTAGGTTTTGGGGTACATGTGAAGAACATGCAAGATTGTTGCATAGGTACACACATGGCAATGTGATTTGCTGCCTTCCTCCCCATCACTTATATCTGGCATTTCTCCCCATGCTCTCTCTCCCCAACTCCACCCCCCACCGCTGTCCCTCCCCTATTTCCCCCCGACAAACCCCAGTGTCTGATGCTCCCCTCCCTGTGTCCATGTGTTCTCATTGTTCAACACCCACCTATGAGTGAGAACATGTGGTGTTTGATTTTCTGTTCTTGGTCAGTTTGCTGAGAATGATAGTTTCCAGGTTCATCCATGCCCCTACAAAGGACACGAATTCATCATTTCTTATGGCTGCATAGTATTCCATGGTGTATATGTGCCACATTTTCCCTGTCCAGTCTATCATCGATAGGCATTTGGGTTGGTTCCAGGTCTTTGCTATTGTAAACAGTGCTGCAATGAACATTCGTGTGCATGTGTCCTTATAGTAGAACTATTTATAATCCTTTGGATATGTACCCAGTAATGGGATTGCTGGATCAAATGGAATTTCTATTTTTAGGTCCTTGAGGAATCGCCACACTGTCTTCCACAATGGTTGAACTAGTTTAC
>CAUYQU010049379.1:0-25470 GCA_963574635.1 Cheracebus regulus | reverse complement strand
CGTTCCCCACAGAGCCAGACCTTCCCGGGTTCGCTGTGCTTGCTGTGAGACTCTCAGTCTGCAGCGCTTCCAATTGCTGTTTTCCTTGTGGGGATGGGACCAGCCGAGCCCGTCCGTCCCGTACACTCCGCACCGGGAAGCACTGGAGCGCCGGCAAAACAGCCACACCAGCCAAACGAGTCACGCTGGCGACCCGTGTGGCTCCTCTTCCGGTCTGTGGGCAACAAAATTTCGTCGGAAAGTGCGGTGTCCACTCGTTCTCTGCGCTTTCACTGGGAGCTACATTCCTGAGCTGTTGCTAATCGGCCATCTTGGATCTCTCTCCAGAATTCCTTTTTCTATTTTACTTTAGTATAATTAAGCTAGGATGAAAGCTACCCTTCTCTGAAAAAGTGCAAAGTAAGCAATTTAAACCAGGTTTCTCATAATATTTGTTTGAACTTTCCTGTTTTATGTCTTTGTCATTTGCACACTTTTGTTTCCACTCAATTTCCTTCTATAATGTAGCAATTATTTACAGAGTTCTGAGACATAGAGTTCTTAAGAAAAACTAGACTCAGAAGTCTGCTTAGATTTCTTTTAGGGTTGTAGACAATTTGGGCCTTTGTTTAAAATTTGTATCAATGAAATTTCACTTATACAGTTAACATGTATGTCTTGCTCATCTTGTGCCTATCAAAGACTGTGACACATAATAAAAATCCAATATAGCTGTTGAACAAATGCTGCCAGCCTGTGTGGATTAATCCAGTTCAATAGATCTTTAATTTTATCTTATCTTCAGGTTTTGTTCCTATTTTATGTAACTTTAAAGGTATTACTACAAAAAACACACCCTAGTAATATGTGATACCCACAGAAACTTAATAAATATGATACGTATGATTTTCACAGTAGCAATTCTTATTGACACTGCAAATATAAGCTTATTAAAAGTGTCCATTATTGTTTACATTAAATTGAAGGAAAATCCTAAAAATTATACTCACGAGATCCATTGACTTTGATGCCACCTGGAAGAGTCTTGGTCATAGAATGGCTGAAGATGTAGGAACAGAATTCCGCCACTTGTTGCACAAATTCAGGCTGTAGCTCATCATCAGGCAGTGTTTCAAGTTGGGCAAGCTTCTTTTGGTGAGCAGGTAAGTCAAAGATAAAGCATTTCTTTTTTGGAAAGAACTTCTGTATACACAGACGGGGCAAATTGAAATTTTGAACTCTTTGATCACTACCTGGAGAATAAAAAATAGGATTTATTTAGCATAGAATTTACTTTCATTTTCACTTATTTACCTCAAATAAATATCCTTTCACCTGATATCACCCAGATTAATATATCTTCATAAATCTTAAGAAAAAGAAAAAAGGTAACTTTTTTCTTTTTCAGGGGAAGTCACAAAGAAAAGAAATTTGTTCTAAGAATCGAGCAGTAATGCAACTTAATATTGGATCTACTTGTTCATTATAAATTAATAATATTCATTATTTATTTTGTAGGAGAGCTAGGTGAACATATATAGAAATCCATAAATTTAACCACCTAAACAAAAAAGATAATTTCTTAGAATACTTTTTTATAAATCTTTCCAAAACTGAAGTCCCTGTTACCTTGCTTGGGCCTCAGTGAATTCTCCAGATATTCATCTGCTGTGACGAGTTGCCCATCTATTTCCAGGCCTAAGCGGAAATCTCTCAGAGTCCACACTAGGTCTGGAAAGAAGCTTTCAGAGTCAGCAGCGTCTTCAGCCCCGTCAAGGTCAGGTGACGTTCTTGCCTTGAGCAGATCTGTCAGCTCTGTCACATTGCTGAGATGCAATTAAAGAAAACTGGCAGAAATAGGACTGTATCCAAACCCATACTTAATTCCATGTCTCCCCAGACCTTTATTTTCCCTATGAGTCTTAACCAAATTATCATTTTGTCAGTAGATATAAGGACTCCTTTCTTTGTACTTTCAGTGTTTATCACGTTTCAATTTTTGTGATTCACAAGGTCTCACAGACACGTATCTGGCAAAGAGAAGAGTTTTCTCGGACTTTGATGCCACCCTGTACCACAGAAGGATACTGCAGTAGGTCTATAGCTCCTTGATCGATTTTGTTCATGTTATTGTACACAAAAGTGCTGCTCAGTAAGAGTGCCAGTGCAAAGATCTGGTTATCATTATTGTTGTCAGCCTAGAAGTTAGACGAAATTTAAGTCATGTCTCATGGATTCCCAGAAGAGCAATATTTAAAAATAGGCTCTTGGTGTGTAAAGGCTTTTTTTTTTTTTGGAACAAGACAAATAAAGATTGTTAGAAATATTAATTTTGTTAACATTGATAATTTTATACTGATCCATATCTTATTAACTCACTAGTTCCTCTTATAGCTACTGTTAAATATTTGTAAAAGGGATAAAGTTAGTGTGGTGATCAAAGTACTTAAAACCGAGGTTTTCCAACACATAAAACAAAATTGGCCTGTATACACAGTACATAACCCTATTTTATTGAATAGTATCAATAATGCAGTTCACATGGATGATCTTATCAAATTCTAACAAAATGCTGTGAGATGGGTTTGTAGTTGCTATCTCCATTTTTAGGTAAGGAAACTGAGGCTTAAATTGTGGCTTATCTTTGAGTCCTGACCAATCAAAAACAAAGAAAAAAAACCACAAGAAAACAATGGAAGTTCAAGAGAAAGATCCAGGTGTGTGCTGGAGCCACCTCATACCAATTCATGACAGCCAATCGTGTACATGTCTTCCCAAGTCTGAGTTTAGTGAATTCACTTTGGTAGCTTGAAATCAATTATGATGGGAGCATTCAGAAAATAGTCAAGTGCTATAGATCATGGTTGTTTTTGTTTTTTTGTCAGTGAGCTGGTTGTTAAGTACTTACCAGCATACAACTAGGAAAAGCCCATGTACTTACTGTTTTTAAGTAGTGAGTTGAATAAGAAAGACCAAAGAGAAAATAGGACATTTGGAGAGAGTTACTTCTCTTATTAAAGTCAGAAATCTACAAGTGCTAGAGCTTTGACTGGAACACAAGTTCATTTAAGAATAGCACCCACTATTAACTAGTATAATCGCGGGACCAGGTTTGTAACAGTGATTTTATCTGCACCATCTTTCTGAATTTGAGTTAACTGCCTAGCTCAACATCAACACAGTTCTGATTCTGGCTTATAAATGTATTTTCTTACTTCAGGCTTCCAAACTCTTGACTATTAAAAATACAAAGGAAAACAATGGGGGATATACATTGGTCAAGTGGAACTACACATTTAGAAAAATAAACCCAAAATCTCCCTGTGGAAAGGCTGTTCAGAGATTAGGAGGTTTAAAAAGGAATCCTTCCTTACCTTTTCTACATCTCCCAGACCCTCAGTGTCAAGCAGAACTAATGTGTGATTTGGCCTGTTGGGATGACGCACACACCATATCCAGATTCCCTTGGTATGAGACTGCACCGTAGATGCAACAGAGAAGCCTGCCAGGGAGAGTTAGAGGTTGTAATAAAAGAGAAACTGGAAATTAGAGATTTGCTTGATCATTCAGCTAGAGTTTAAGGAAAGCAAGATGAGATAGCAGAAAGTACAACCAGTATTGATTTGAATGATGATATAGAAATGGAAAAATAATGTCAAATACCATAGGCTGGAACTTAGATATTTAAATAAAAAATATTACACTACAGAATGTTGCTAGTTTATAATTGTGTATATGGAAATTATTCATTGATGTCTCACTCCTTACAGGGAGAACATACTATACATTTTACAGGAAGAAATTAAGACAACGAAAAAAAAAGAGGTGATCTGTCAGGAACAGAGAACTACCCTTCATCTTTCAGAAGATAAAAAGACCAGCTGTGGCCTATTGGTTTTTAATATTCATCCTCATGTCTTACTTTCTCTCCTCACTTCCCTGTACTGGATGGTGACTGTGTGAATAGACAGAAGGGTTTGGCAGAGCTTTTCTGCTGCCACTCACCCTTGTTCTTCCCAGACAGCTTGTTCAACAGGTAGGATTTGCCAGTGCGATAGAGGCCCACAATCGCCACCACCACTACAGGCTGCGTAATGGCAGACAGGATCTCCAAAGCTTCCTGATTAACCTTCAGATGCTCATTAAAGTTCTCGATGAGGCACACAGGGTTTGACATGTGGATCACTGGAGCCATGCCTAGGATGTTACTTTTCCTGCAATGGAATGGATGGGATGGGCTGAAATTTCTAGTGTTTGTTTAATAAGCAAAGAAAGTCATTTTACTTACTGCACCCGGGGACATACTACTCCCCAGCATTGCCTACGTTTCTGAAAGAATTTGTTTAAAAATAAAAAGAGATAGGAAAGAGAGCCACAGTAAAATAAGTCCCAGGCCTTTTATAGGTCTACTATGGCTACCCTACTGGTTCTTAAGTGTTTGATAGACATACAAAAATCCATTTCCTGTATCTAAGCTACTAATTTGAATCTAACTCTTATTCCACTGGTTTTTGGCTTACTTATGTTTTTTAGTTTTTACCACCCTGGGTCGCTATATTCTTTATGACATTATTTATTATATTACACTGTTCCTTTCACTTTATGTCAACTTCTTTTTTTTCTTAGGTCTATATCCAGTCAAACTGCATTACATTAAATAATACCAAGTCATTATGCAGCATTATCTAAGAAATCACAGTTGTTTGCTTCTTAGAGATATACTTAAATTTTTACACAGTTATTAACATGCTTTATTAAACCAAAACTTCAATGCATGATTATTTTATGATTGATTGAACGATAAAACAACTTCCTTTAACAATACTTAACCTGTTTTTTTCTAACTTCTGAGCATCAATCCCTATAACCTGAAGGGATTAAATTAATCCCTTTTTTAAAAGTTAAAAAAATTTTTAAGCTATATGAGAACAAGCAAATGCCATAAAAATGTGCTTTTCTACTTTGCCTTTGCCAAGACCAGCTCTGTCACGGACACCCCAAAGTGGGCGATGCTGAAGGAATTAAGAGACACAGAGGTAGAGAGCAAAAAGGTGTGGAACAGACAGGGGGCCTCAGCATTCGCAGCTGAGAGCCTCTGAACAGAGTCTGACCCACACGTTTATTGAGAGCAAGCAAGTGATAGTCATCATTTAACCAAAAGCATTCTTTGAAGGGAACAAAGCATTTTTTAGTGGCAAGAAACAGGCTCTGGCTCACTTATCTACTGCAGCTGGGACATGTCGTTAAGGCACCTGTCGCTCATGCTTTTGTTTATGGTTCCGAAGCCCCCTACCAGGTCTGACTACACCCAATGCATCAAAGGGCTTTTATCTCCCAAGCATTAAGGACATAGAGCAATTAAAATCACTCCACATTCTGAGAACCTAGGCAGAGCCTGAGGTGTTTGTGATCTCTGCCCTGCAAGGCTTTTCTCCTCCTTGCCAGCTCCTATCTGCAAAGATCCTCCCAGATCTTGTGAGCTGAGGTTGCCTCCCTTCCCAGAGATCTTTGCATAAGCCCTCTTTACAAGACCCTAATGCGGTCTCCACGTTGAAAAGGCATTCATGGGACGAGAGCAATATTGTCTGCTCTGCAACCACCCCAAGATGTTCCCTGGTGTTACTGTGCTCTCGGATGGTCTTTACCTTAGGCTTCCTGTTGCCGCTTGATTTCTAATTAACTGCACCAATAATATAGTTTGGTGTATAAACTTAGGTGTATTCTGAGCCAAGCAAGCTTATAATTATTTAGCTAGAATTAACATAGGTCTCTCCTGGCCATCTTGACCCACAGATAAATAGCAAAAATTTTCTCCCATTCTATAGGATGCCTGTTCACTCTGATAACAGTTCCTTTTATTGTGCAGAAGCTCTTTAATCAGATCCCATTTGTCAATTTTGGCTTTTGTTGCCATTGCTTTTGGTGTTTTAGTCATGAAGTCTTTGCCATGCCTATGTCCTGAATGATATTGCCCAGGTTTTCTTCCAGGGTTTTTGTTGGTTTTAGGTCTTATGTTTAAGTCTTTAATCCATCTTGAGTTAATTTTGTATAAGGTGTAAGGAGGGGGTTTAGTTTTAGTTTTCTGCATATGGCTAGCCAGTTTTGTCAAAGATCAGATGGTTGTAGATGTGTGGCATTATTTCTGAGGCCTCTATTCTATTCCATTGGTTTACATATCTGTTTTGGTACAGTACCATGCTGTTTTGGTTACTGTAGCCTTGCAGTATAGTGTGAAGTCAGGTAGTGTGCTGTCTCCAGCTTTTTTCTTTTTTCTCAGAATTGTCTTGGCTATATGAGCTCTTTTTTGGTTCCATATGAAATTTAAAGTAGTTTTATCTAATTATGTGAAGAAAATCAATGGTAGTTTGATGAGGATAGCACTGAATCTATAAATTACTTTGGGCAGTATTGCCATATTCGCAATACTGATTCTTCTTATCCATGAGCATGGAATGTTTTTCCATTTGTTTGTGTCTTCTCTGATTCCCTTGAGCAGTAATTTGTAGTTCTCCTTGAAGAGGTCCTGCACATCCCTTGTAAGTTGTATTCTTATGTATCTTATTTTCTTGGTAGCAATTGTGAATGGGTGTGCACTCATGATTTGACTCTGTCTGTTGGTATATAGGAATGCTTGTACTTTTTGCACATTGATTTTTGTACGCTGAGACTTTGCTGCAGTTGCTGATCAGCTTAAAGAGATTTTGGGCTGAGATGATGGGGTTTTCTAAATATACCATCATGTCATCTACAAACAGACAATTTGACTTCCTCTATTCATATTTGAATACTTTATTTCTTTCTCTTGCTTGATTGTCTCTCAGACCACAGTGCAATCAAATTGGATCTTAAGATTAAGAAATTCACTCAAAACTGCACAGCTACATGGAAAATGAACAACCTGCTCCTTAGTGACTACTGGGTAAATAACAAAAGTAAGGTAGAAATAAGTAAGTTCTTTGAAAGCAGTAAGAACAAAGATACAGTGTACCAGAATCTCTTGGACACAGCAAAAGCAGTGTTTAGACTGGAATTTATAGCACTAAATGCCCATAGGAGAAAGCAGAAAAGATCTAAAATTGACACCTTAACATCACAAATAAAAGAACTAGAGAAGTAAGAGCAAACAAATTCAAAAGCTATCAGAAGACAAGAAATAACTAAGCTCAGAGCAGAACTGAAGGAGACAAAGACATGAAAAACCCTTCAAAAAATGAATGACTCCAGGAGCTGTTTTTTTTTTTTTTTAGGATTAACAAAATAGATAGACTGCTAGCCAGACTAATAAAGAAGAATAGAGAGAAGAATCAAACAGAGCCAATAAAAAATGATAAAGGGGATATCACCACTGATCCTATAGAAATACAAACTACCATCAGAGAATACTATAAACACCTCTACACAAATAAACTAGAATATCTGGAAGAATAAATTCCTGGACATGTATACCCTCCCAAGACTAAACCAGGAAGAAGTTGAATCCCTGAATAGACTATTAACAAGTTCTAAAAAAAGAGATCAGCCAGAGGAAAGGAACTAACAGAACATTCTTCCTCCCTACCTTACAGAGGGGAGTGGTCATCTATACTAAAGCAAAGGTCCCTTATCACAGAAAGAAGTTTCCCTTGACCTTTAGGTGCTTTTATAGTCATCTCAAAAACAAAATTCTGAACTCAGGACTTCGCAAATTCAACACAGAGGAGTTCCTAGGATTCCAGTTATCCTGCCAACTTCTCCAGGAAGAAAGAAGCAACTCTCATTGGTCTTTTGCTGTTTGCTTAATTATGAAGATATCATTTTGCAAGCTGAAGGCTGAGTTTCATTTGAAAGAGTCTCACTCTGTCACCCAGGCTGGAGCGCAGCGACATGATCTTGGCTCACTGCAACCTCCACCTCCCGAGTAGCTGGGATTACAGACATGCACCACTACCCCCAGCTAATTCTTGCATTTTTAGTAGAGACGGTTTTCGCCATGTGGGCCAGGCTGGTCTCGAACTCCCAGCCTTATCTTATCTGTCCCCACTTAGCCTCCCAATGTGCTGAGTGAGCCACTGCACCCAGCCTATAGTAGCTCAAAATTTTCCTTGAGAAAATTTCTGTCTTTGAAAATAATTCTTATATGAGTACAAATGATTATGACAAATAACATACAAATGGCATTCATGATGTCTCAAAGAAGCCTAAATGGAATTCAAGATTAGACTAAATGATTTTCACTAGGCATATTCAAGTTTGCATGATTGAAAAAAATTTTTTTTGAAAACTGTTTTTATTTCACATTCTTTCCTGTAAGATTTTGCTACACATAACTTTGGGAATGAATAAAATGGAATGGTAATAGACTTCTTGTCATCGTGATGTTTGGTTTCCATTCAACTATACAAAGCGAGATGTCATATCCCGAATATAGTTTCTCTTCCCCAATTATTGATAGCATGTCTGTCGGCCAGTAAAGATTAAGAACAGAGTTTCTTTAAATTATTCCCCTAAGACACATTAAAATACTTAATTTTGGAAAATCAAACATCACAGATTTCTCCATGAACTCCTAAACTTTCTTTAAAGTCAGAATAGGTATCTTAAGTTACTGACAATTTTCAGCCTTTTTTCTCCCTTGGTCATGATATGTCATTCCACGAGTGAAAAAATATTTTTCTCCTAGGGGTAAGAAAGGTATTCTGGCAATACATTATCATCAATCCTTAAACAGTAACAGTCTTGGCACTTATCTTAAAACCACTCATCTCTTATAATTAGAAAGATTATCTTAGACTGTCCTTCACATTATACTTTACTTACTGCCTGGTAGGAATAAGAGTTGCTCACTGTGTTTACTTGCTGTCCTGCATATTCTTCATTGCACCGTTGGTGTGTAATGTTAAAAAGAATTTCATTGAATATTAATTGAAGTATTTCAAAAGGCAGATTGCTTTTTAATTTATGCTTCTATGGGTTTTTTTTGCAGAAGAAATGTAATTCTTTGATGTAAAAAGGAACTGTTAAAAGAATTGGAAACTCTGCCCCAGTGTGTATATATTTCTTAGCAGTAAAGCAGCATGGACTGAGAATACACTGAAAAAAAGAAAAAAGAAATTGAGGCAGTAATTAATAGCCTACCAACCAAAAAAAGCCCAGGACCAGACGTACTCACTGCCGAATTCTACCAGAGATACAAACATATACAACACAGAATTGTGAGAAAGTTATTATGCATAACAGGAGCCAATGAGGAAATGCTTTTCCTTTTTGTTTTCTGTGTGTTCCATTCTGATGTGCCTCTCATAACATGTGTTAGAAACCTGTGGTGAAATGGAATAGCAGTCACCCACAGTGGTGACCAAATCAATAACATTATTTTGTCGGTCTATCCTCCTTCCTTGTTTTACTTTCATGATCCTCTATCCTCTTCCTTTATATATTCTCTTAGGATCATTTTTCTAATGAAAACTCTTTTTAGTCAGGCCTTTCAGGCTCTGAATTTGGGAGAACACAGAAAAAGAAAGGTGGTAATGGAGATCCTGGCAAGCAACTCCACACCCCTTTTTTTCCTGCTCTAGAAAGTAGCCTATCTGAATACAAAATATGAACTAACAGAAAGGGGGATTTTTAAAAATTCTCTATAGGAAACACAAACCGAAAATGAAGGTGACTAAGCTAGATAACAATGGGAATTTCCCAACTGTTGCCTAGTGTGGATAGGCTGGATGTATTTGACCCTACTTCCTAGAAACTGCATGTTGGTATTTTAGAGTGGATCACTAATTGGCCAAAGAGCCATAAAGCCTATACTAGCAGCAATAAGTGGAAAGGTGGTAACTTATTACATGTAGGTGAACTGGAATGAGATGAAGTGGAAAATGAAGCATGGATTATGCTGTGGGACTTAAACAGTATGGGTCTTTGGTAATTATAAGGATGTTAGAGTCAGTTGACATTTGTTAATTGCCTGAAAAGCCATGGAAAAAGATAATAATAAGCTGAGAACATTCCTTGGGGTCCCCAATCTGCCATGTAAGAAGTCCATCTACCCTAAGACTATCATGCTGAAGAGACAAGACCAAATGTATGCACTTTAGTTGACATTCACAAATGGGCTCAAGCCTCTAACCATTGTCAACAAGGCCACAGACATGTAAGTGAGGCAATCCTGGCCCCTGCAGATCAGTGCATCTGTTAACTAAATACCACAATGTCTGCAGCTGGAACCATTTGGAGCTAAAGCATCACCCAGTCAAGCCTACCTCGAGTTTCTGACTGGCACAGTAATGAAATCACTGTATGCATAACACTGCATTTAACTACAATAAAATATTTTTTATTTCAAGTCACTAAATTTTCATGTATTTATAAGTAGCAATATGTAACCAGAGCACAGACAAGTATAATTTACCTTGACCACAATAAGAAACTAGAGCTGATTTTAACCTTTTAGAGCACAGGGCATCGCTTGTTTTTTCAAGTGATGAAACCGCAGTAGCAGCAACCACCGGGCAACCTAACCTCTTCTGCACTCACTTCATACTGCATGTTGCTGCCTTCTTGCTATTCCTTCACAGGACAAAGACGCTCCCAGTCCAAAATGTTGTACATGCTATTCGTAGTACTTACAAAGCTCTGCCTTCAGATATATACTGCTACTCACTCTCTTCTTTCAAACTTTCCCCAAACATCAATGGTGCGTAGTATTGTGTATGAACACACAAATTCATAAACTTCTGTCTTCTTCTGACCCAAATTTTTATTTCTTCCTTCTTCTTTCCATAGCACTTATCATCATCTGATATATTTTACTGATTTATTTGTTTATTTATTTATTTCCTCTGTAGCTCTTTAGAAAGTTTCAAGCGATGGGTCTTTGTACCTGCTTTGTTCATCACTATTATCTCTAGCACTTCAAATGCTACATAGCACAAAACAGATACCTAATAAATACTGTTTAAATGAATTAACAAACAGGTGAGTGAACAAATAACCTGTGTTCTATACAATATTTGTAAAATATGACACAAAGTCAAGATGGAGACTTAATTCGGTTACTAACTCTAATAGATCATCTCCCTACTGACCACGGTTCACTGGTACAATGGTATGCACCTAAACCAAGCTGCTCAAAACTGATTAATGTTAAGAAAATTAGATCAAGAAATTTTCCTCAAAAGCATACAAATGAATATAGGCCCACCACGAAAGAAAACACACAGAGAATAAATCCAGGAGGTGCATTATCTGCCTTATAGGAGTTCCAGATGGAGGCATAGAAGCAAAAGGATTCTAAAAAATTATTAAAGAATACTATAAGAACGTTATCTTAAAAGATGAATATTTATATCTATTCTGGTGCAGTTTTCAAAGTCCAAAAATAATTAAAAGTTTTTCAGTGGACTACTATTTATTTATAGTGTAAGGAGTATCAAACTTCTCATCCCTAACACTATAAAACAATGTTATAGAAATGATCTGATGATGTAGAAAGTTATTGTATTTTATTATTATTATTTTGAGATAGAGTCTCACTCTGTCACCCAGGCTGGAGTGCAGTGGTGCTGTCTCGGCTCACCACAGTCTCTGCCTCCCGGGTTCAAGCAATTCTCCTGCCTCAGCCTCCTTAGTAGCTGGGACTACAGGTGCATACTGCCATGCCTGGATAATTTTTGTATTTTTAGTAGAGACGGGGTTTTGCCATGTTGACCAGGCTGGTCTCAAACTCCTGAGCTCAGGTGATCCGCCCACTCGGCCTCCCAAAGTGCTGTGATTACAAGCATGAGCCACCACACCTGGCCGAATTTTACATAAAGAAAAATTGCCATTTGTAGATACATGCAAAATAAAGACTTTTCCTAATAATGAAGAACTCACAAAGCTTATGATATATGACATTCCTGACAGAGAAATACAAAAACATATGATCACTATTGATGGCAGTAAAAATATGGTAAAACCTAAGTAACTCCTGATAATGTGTTTGGAAATATATTACAAATGCTAAAAATATTTTTTTTTCTTAGAAAATGTCTATTTAATGTTTAAGTTTCCTTGTCTGCAAAAGGGATATTGAAGTAGATGGTCTCACTGAGAAGCCCGGCTCTGCTGATTCACCAGGTTCCCTTCCACAACTGAACTTTCTCTGACTGGATCAATTGGCCCCAGTCTCTTTCTCAGGCCACAATTTGTTCTCAAAGTACACTGTGACTTGTAGACAACACTTCAACCTCTGAAGGCCAACACACTATAGTTCTGCAAGATCAACAAGTTGACTCTTACCTCATTCCTGAGCTCCTATAACCCAGTGAGTAGCCACATCTTATGATTGGCTTCCGTGTTCCCCATTTCTGAGTCCATATACTGGTAATGGCATCTCGGCTTCTCAACACATCTTTGTACTTGGCCCTAGCTTGTCTAGTTCATGCTAGCCCACCTCTGAAGGACTGGAGCCCTGGCCATGAATTCTTCTCTGAACACAATGCTATGATTGCTGTACCAAATTTGGAACTTTATAGCAACTTGTTGAATGGCTTTGCTCAAAATGCTGATGGCAATATGGACAATGATATCCAGGCTGAGGTGGTCTCAGACGGAGATGAGGATCTTGTTGGGAACTGGAGCAAAGGTGATTCTTGTTATGTTTTAGCAAAGAGATGGGTGGCATTTTGCTCCTGCCCTAGAGATTTGTGGAACTTTGGACTTGAGAGAGAAGATTTAGGGTACCTGGTGGAGAAATTTCTAAGCAGCAAAGTATTCAAGAGGTGACTTGGGTGCTACTAAAGACATTCAGTTTTACACGGGATGAAGAGCATAAAAGTTCAGAAAAAATTTGCAGCCTGACAACATGATAGAAAAGAAAATCCCATATTCTGAGGAGAAATTCAAGCCAGCTGCATAAATTTGCATAAATAATGTGGAGCTGAATGTTAATCCCTAAGACAGTGGGGAAAATGTCTCCAGGGCATGCCAGAGGTCTTCACGGAAGCCCCTCCCATCACAGACCCTGAGGCCTAGGAGGAAAAAGTGGGTTCCTGGGCCAGGCCTGGGGTCTCCATGCTGTGTGTAGCCTAGGGACTTGGTGCCCTGCATCCCAGCTGCTCCAGCCATAGCTGAAAGGGGCCAATGTGGAGCTCGGGCTGTGGCTTCAGAGGGTGCAAGCCTCAAGCCTTGGCAGCTTCTGTGTAGTGTTGAGCCTGTCAGCACACAGAGGTCAGGAACTGGGTTTTGGGAACCTCTGCCTAGATTTCAGAGGATGTAAGGAAATGCCTGGATGTCCAGGCAGAAGTTTGCTGAAAGGGTGGGGCTCTCATGGAGAACGCCTGCTAGGGCAATGTGGAAGGGAAATGGGTCAGAGCTCCCACACAGGGACCCTACTAGGGCACTCCCTAGTGGAGCTGTAAGAAGAGGGCCACCATCCTCCAGCCCCCAGAATGGTAGATACACTGACAGCTTGCATCATATGCCTGGAAAAGCTTCAGATACTCAATGCCAGCCCATGAAGGCAGCTGGCAGGGAGGCTGTACTCTGCAAAGCCACAGGGGTAGAATTGCCCAAGACCATGGGAACCCACTTCTTGCATCAGCATGACCTGGATGTGAGACAGGAAGTCAAAGGTTATCATTTTGGAACTTTAAGATTTGACTGCCTTGCTGGATTTTGGACTTGTATGGGGCATGTAGCCCCTTTGTTTTGGCCAATTTCTCCCATTTGGTATGGTTGTATTTACCTAATGCCTGCATCCCCATGTTATCTAGGAAGTAAATAATTTGCTTTGTATTTTACAGGGTCATAGGTGGAAGGGACTTGCTTTGTCTTAGATGAGACTTTGGACTATGGATTTTGAGTTAATGCTGAAATGAGTTAAGACATTGTGGGGATTGTTGGGGAGGCATAATTGGTGTTGAATGTGAGGACATGAGATTTGGGAGAGGCTAGAGGTGGAATTATATGGTTTGGCTCTGTCCCCCACCCAAATCTCATCTTGAATTCCCACATGTTGTGGGAGGGACCCTGGTGGGAGATAACTGAATCATGGGGGCAGGTCTTTCCTGTGCTGTTCTCATGATAGTTGAATGGGTCTCACAAGATCTGAGGGGTTTAAAAACGGGAGTTTCTCTGCACAAGCTCTCTCTTTGCCTGCTGCCATCCACATAAGATGTGGCTTGTTCCTCCTTGCCTTCTGCCATGATTGTGAGGCTTTCACAGCCTTAGTGACTAAGATGTAGTCACTGTCTTAGTCTGTTTGTGTTGCTATAGAAGAATACCTGTTTTATTAACAAACAATAGAGAGATGCTTATTTGCCTAAGGATTCTGGTGTCTGGAAAGGCCAAGATTGGGAAGATCTATCTGGTGAGAGCCTCGTGTTACTTCCATTCATGGAAGAAAGAAGAAGCAGGGGTGAGTGCAGAGATCACAGAGGGAGGGAGAATGCAAGAGAGAAGCATCAAGGAAGCTAGACTCTTTTTTTTTATTATTTTTTTTATTTTTTTATTTTTATTTTTATTTTTAAGCCTACAGCACCCAGTATTCCCAGGCAGTCTCCCATCCAAGTACTAACCAGGCCCGACCCTGCTTAGCTTCCGAGATCAGACGAGCTCGGGCGTGTTCAGGGTGGTATGGCCATAGACGCCGGAAGCTAGACTCTTTTTAACAACCTGCATCCTTGGGAACTAATCCACTCCTTCAAGAATGAAAATCTACTTGCCCCAGTGGAAGGCTACTAATCTATTTATGAAGGATCTTCCCCCATGACCTGAACCTTCCCCTAGCATCATTTCCAAACACTACCAAAATGGGGATCAAATTTTAACATGAGTTTTGATGGAGAGAAACCACATCCAAACCATAGCAGTCACCTACTGAAACAAAACATATTTTCTACCTCAAGCATACCTTCTCAAAGTACATATCCTCCCAAAGGAAATAAAGCAAATTGAGGACTGTTTCTCTTTATTTTCCTGTAATATTTGGGTGCTCTCAAGGGCGGGCTGAGAACATGCTGGACCATTGCTGATCCTTGCTGTATGACTTCTGCAGTACTGATGAAGGTGACCTCATCTTATGATGGTTAGGGTAATTATTTAGTCTGAGAAAGCAGGATATAGCATCTTTTGTAGCCCGCTCCCAAATAGAAGACAATCAAAAAAGCACATATGGGTGTAATAGATTTTACTGAAGATATGTATATGGGAAGCCATGTTTTTCCTATGGTTTCTTTGCCCATCACAATTTGAGGGAACCCTAAAGCTCTCACTATACTGAAGAATATTCTCTTTTCACCTTCCTTCCCTCACTCCCTCCTCTTCCTTATTCTATCTTCTTTCCTCCTTCTCACTACTTTGCTTTTATGAGGAAATAAACATTCTCTGACAAAGCAATATGGCATAATTTGTTATTAAGTTTATTCTAGTACTTCCATCCTTATATTATCTCTGTCTGCTCCATTAGATATGTCATGAGGTTTTACAAACATGAGCATTTCCCACTCTAAGAATATTGGAGTCAAATGCTCAAATAATAAAATTCAGCTTTGCCTTTTATAGTATGTTATCTCAGTAGCTATTTTGCTACAGGAGAGGAGGAGACTGCATGCCAGAGCAATGACAGTTGCAAATAGTACAGACACTGAACTTTGGAAACTCTGTGGAAAACTGTACCACATGAGGACAGAAGCATAGGGTTTAAATTGAATAGACATTTTGAAGACTCTAGGAAAGTTCCCATCTAAGCAGCAGCTGTACATGCCATAAAATTTTTCTGGACCTTGAAACGCAGGTGGCCCCAATGCAAGAATGTGATATATAAAGATCACCTAAAACAGCTTTTTTAGCAGAAGCACCTAACAGTACAGTGGTTTAGTTATTCTTGCATGATTTCTCATGCAGTGTCCTGCAAGTTTAGATTTTTTTTAAAAATCATGTTTTTGTTTTTCTAGAACAGAAAAGCAACTGATTTCCTAGAATTGAGCCTAGTATGTAAGTAGTTCTTTGTTGCTTTCAGTTTCCATCTGAATTATATTCCAGGAAATGTTGTTTAAAATAGACTTGAATTGGCCCAAGAGGCTGCATTTCTGGCTGCAGAACCCTTATATGAGGTCATTTTAAAACATAATGTCTGAAAGCACATACAGTTTGGAGGAAATAAGGGAGAAACATCATTATTTTAGATTTCCAGCATCTCCTTGTTTGTTTTTGTTGTTGCCAGGCACTCAGCTGTTAAAAAAATATTTGTACAAACAGGTTTATCATTGTAAGAAGCTGAAGACAGGCCTTTTCCCAGGGCTGATGTAATAACTTTGTCAACATTTTTGGCGGTCTTCAATGCATTCTCCATGCACTAGACTCAGTAATTTAAACACACACACATATATTGAATTATGTCACTTTTTTTGCACAAAAGTCTAAAAATATTCCTATGGAGCTTAGGCTGAAGTCCTGTCTCCACACTATGGCCTGCAAGATTCTATACAATCTGGTTCCTACCTGTCCGTCTCTAAACCCAGTCTAACTTAGGTTTACCTCATGAACCCTCATTCTGGATCAAACATGCCAAGATATTCCCCAATCAGGAATTTTGCACAAAATCCCTCTGCCTGGCAATCTTTTCCTTTCCTGACTAAACCATACTCACTAAAAACTCAACTCTGGTTTCCTCAGGGAAATATTTCTGACCTGCTTAGAATCTAAATTAGGTCACTTTACATTTACTTGTAACACTCCGTACTGTTCCTTTACAATGCTTATCAGAAATTAAAATATTATATTTGTTGACCTGACAACTTGTTAATGTCTGTCTTCTGGACTAAAAACATGTAAGAACCATGGCTGTTTTGCTGATGACATTAATGTTCCCTAGCACATGGCCAGTGGTCAATGTATATTTATTGAATGATTGAATGTGATCCATGTTTAAAAGTGCTTACTTTATTGTCATTCAGCACATATGAGTTTGGCTCTTTGCATCCTGGCCTTTTGATCTTATAGATAAACTATGGAAATCCCAACCCAAAAATGCTCAAAACATGATTTAGTGAATATGAGCCGATGTTACTCTTGTATTTGTCACTGTTGTCGTCATCATCGTCATCGCCATTCTATCATGTTAGGTTTCACTTTGATCATTCTGTGACTTGAAAGAAATCCTTGTCTCTATAAGATAAATGTGTTGTATAAAGAGGCAGTAAACTTAGGGATTTCACTTGGACTTGTTTTATAATTTTAGTGATGGTGCTGGATTTTATTCTAATATCAATTATTTACTTATTATTATTCTGAATAGAAAATAAAAATAATCACAAGAGACTTCTGATTCTGGCAGCATTTTGAACTAGATTACATTAAAACTTATAAAACAATGAAAAATTAATAAAACATCCTTGCACATTGTTTTCCAGGGTTGCCATAAGTAAATACCACATTCCTTCCTCAGGCCCCTCAAAGTTCATGTCCTTCTCATATAAGAAATATTCATCCCAACCCAACATCCTCAAAAGTATTAACCCATTCTAGCATCAACTTGAAATCCAAATCTCATCTAAATCAGGAATGGGTAAGACTACAGGTATGAATCATGTTGGGGAGATGTGCCTCTCCAGCTGTAAACCTGGGAAACCAGACAAGTTATCTCCTTCCAAAATAGAATGGTGACAGGTAAGGGATAGACATTCTCATTCCAGAAGAGAGAAATTAGAAGGAAGAAGAGGATCTTGTGTTCCAAGCTAATCAGAAACATAGCATGACAAATTCCATTAGATTTTCAAGCTTGAGAATTATCTTCTTTGGCACCATGCTCTGTTCTCGGGGCCCACTGGGGTGGAGGACATCCCACAGGCCCACCCAGGCAGCAGCCCCACCTCCTCAGGCCTGGGTGGTTCCTCCACTTTCTGGAGCCAAGGAGGAGAGGAGAAGATAGCTCTACTCCCTGGGCCTGTGTTCTTTGGGCCCGTGTTGGCAGCGGCTGCCTAACTGGCCTCTACATTCATGGCTCTGCAAAGTTATTCTTCCTTCATTTCATCCTGTCTCTGTCTCTTCTTCTCAACTAGCCTAAAGACTAGCAGTGTTTCTGCTTGGATAAAATTCTCAAAAATCTTGTTGACCTCCAGTGCAATTTACAGGGGTTCGCACCATCCGAGAAAGTCTTCTATGGATTATTTCTGAATAACTACATCTCTATTCCTAACTTCTACTGAGAATGGTTGATTGGATTCATGAATCACATGCCTAATATGTTTAGCAAATCATTGTCCAGCCACCCACTCTTCACTGTATCGACAGCATGCTACCTGGATAGGCTGAGAATCCTCCAAATAATTAAGTGCTACTTTAAAAAAATTGCTTAGTTGTTTCTTCTTCCATTTATCTGTCTCCTTTCATTTTACCACAATGGCAAGGAGAAACTGGCTTTACCTTCAACATGTTGCTTAGAAATTCCCTCAGCTAAATATCCAAGTTCATCACAAGTTCTAATTTCCACAAAACACTAGAACACAATTTGCTCAAGTTTTCTACCACTTTTGTTTATTTATTTTTAAGGTTTTTATTTTTATTTGAAATGGGGGCACTATGTTGCCCAGGCTGGTTTCAAGCTCCTGACATCAAGCTATCCTCCCTCCTCAGCCTCCCAAAGTGCTGGGATTACAGGCATAAACCCCATGGCCAGCCTCTATCACTTTATAATAAGAATTGCCTTCCCTTTCCAGATTACAGATTTCCAACTAATTCCTGGAGATATTTCAGGTTTATCTTTTATTTTCATTAGCATGGAGAATGCTCAAAATCCTTGCCTTTTCCATGACACAGTTGCCTAAATTCTTTGATAATTACAGTATATTAGTTAGTGTTCTCCAGAGGCATATGTGTGTATGCAGGCATGTGTGTATGTGTGTGTGTGAGAGTGTGTGTGAGTGAGGAGGTAAAGACAGGAAAAAAAAGAGAAAGAGACAGAGACAGAGTTTTGTTTTAAGGAATTGGATCAGCTGTGGGGCTGGCAAGTCTGACAACCAGAGGGCAGGCCTGCAGGCTGGACGTTCAGGTAAGAGTTGATGTTGCAGCCTTCAGTTCAAAATTCACAAAGCAGTGGGCTAGAAACTCACGCAGGATTTTTATGTTGCAGTCTTGAAAAGAACACCTTTTTCTTTAGAAAACTTTTGTCTTTTTAAAGATCATTAACTGATGAATTGAGTCCCACTCACATTATCGAGGGTAACTTGCCTTACTCAATGTCTGCTTTGAGTTTAAATATTAATTACATCTAAAAACTACTTATATTGTGAAATCTAGATGGTGTTTTACCAAAGAAATGGGCACATTAGGCTAGCCAAGTTGACACATAAAATTAACGTCAAGAAACTGACACCCATTACCACCTCCAGGGGAGGAGTCCCACTAAGTGAAAGATAGAAAAGAGCATAACAGTGCTCACCACCAGGAGCAGCAGTCCCCAGATACCTACCCACTGCATGGTTTGCCAAGAGACACACGACTCACATAGGTATTAGATGGAACAACTCTTTACTCACATAGAAATATAGTGCCTATGGGCAGTGGGTTTGTTCCACAGCCAATACAGGGAGATGGGGTTTGCACACAGTCCTCTTGCACTACAGGTAAAGCACCCCATTCTGTCCCTATTGGGAATAGGTCTAACAGTGAGAGTGGCCAGGTGTTATATGGCATGTACACTTTAAGTAGAACAAAAGAGAATCCATCAAGACCAGAATATAGAAAGACACCCCCAAACATGGTGAAATGCCCATCAAAAGACCGTTAGGGCTCCTTACCACTCTATAAGGAAGTTTCCCAGGCCCAAAGCCACTCTTATGTGGTCATGCAGGGGTTGGAAGACTGTGCACATAAGACCACCGTTCTCAATAGTCCACCCCTCGCCTGACCTCTGCTGGGACACTGAAATGACAGATAAAACCTATTAAGTCTTTGCTGTCGTAAACAGTGCCACAATGAACATACATGTGCATGTGTCTTTATAATAGAACAATTTATAATCCTTTGGGTATATACCCAGTAATGGGATTACAGGGACAAATGGTATTTCTATTTCTAGATCCTTGAGGAATCGCCACACTGTCTTTCACAATGGTTGAACAAATTTACACTCCCGCCAACAGTGTAAAAGTGTTCCTATTTCTCCACATCCTCTCCAGCATCTCTTATCTCCAGATAATTTTAATGGTCAACATTCTAACTGGCATGAGATGGTATCTCAATGTGGTTTTGATTTGCATTTCTCTAATGACCAGTGATGAGCTTTTTTTCATACATTTGCTGGCTGCATAAATGTCTTCTTTTGAAAAGTATCTGTTCGTATCCTTCGGCCACTTTTTGATGGGGTTGTTTGTTTTTTTTCTTGTAAATTTGTTTAAGTTCTTTGTAGATTCTGGATATTAGCTCTTTGTCAGATGGGTAAATTGCAAAAGTTTTTTCCCATTCTGTTGGTTGATGGTGCACTCTAATGATAGTTTCTTTTGCTATGCAGAGGCTCTTAAGTTTAATTAGATCCCATCTGTCTATTTTGTTTTTTGTTGCTATTGTTTTTGCTTGGAACCAACCCAAATGCCCATCAATGATAGAATGGATAAAGAAAATGTGGCACATATACACCATGGAATATTATGCAGCCATAAAAAGGGATGAATTCATGTCCTTTGCAGGGACTTGGATGAATCTGGAAAACATCATTCTCATCAAACTGACACAAGAACAGAAAACCAAACACCACATGTTCTCACTCATAAGTGATTGTTGAACAATGAGAACATACGGACACAGGGAGGGGAACATCAAATACCAGGGCCTGTTGGGGGGTGTGAGAACTAGGGGAGGGATACCAGGGGATGGGGGGATTAGAGAGGGATAACATTAGGAGAAATATCTAATGTAGATGACAGGAGATGGATGGAGCAAACCACCATGGCATGTGTATACCTATGTAACAATCCTGCACGATCTGCACATGTACCCCAGAACTTAAAGTGTAATTTTAAAAACCTATTAAATCTGACAAGACCACCGTCTGCCTCAAATTTAAAGATGGAGCTGGGTTTGAGTCCGCTGTGACTCCTGAACAAACTGTATGGATTCAGTTTGCTTTCAGAGCCTCTTTGTCATTTTGAGACAGCACTTCACCAGGGTCATTGGAAAATGGTCCTCAACCAGCAACCTAAGTGCTTGCATTAAGCCAACTACAGAGATAAAAAAAAATGAGTTTAGAGGGAGAATGCAGGTGTACAGCTAATAACCATCCCACTTGAGCATCCCATCTTCTCCAACTCAGATTCTACATTCCCTACATTATTAAGAGCAACAGGTGTTGGCAACACCCACCTGTTTGGCCAGCACATAATTGAAGGCTATTCTGTTATCTATCACTATGGTGGCTAATGTGTTCAGTGAGACTTACTGGCCTTGAAGTATGAAGAATGTCCAAGTTGTTGTGTACAAGTCGTTCTCTTACAACAAGATTGTAGGACAAGAGGCTCTTCAGTCTTAGATGACAAGTTGTTAGTTTTATTTTATTTCCTCTCTCCATAGCTGTACTGATTCTCTTCAGAGTGTTGCTATGCCAGGCAGGGCAGAGGCTTCTGCAGAAATGAGAGGAGGAAAGATTAGTGCTTCCTCACTCTCCTGTTGATACACAGACCTTCAAAGGCTGCAGATGTTCTTATCCAATGACCTGGGTGAGGATTGCCTGGGATAGCACTCAAGCTGTCTGAGTCCTAAGGTTACATCTTCTGCAGGGACATGCTGCCCTTATGCCTTCACCCAAATCTTTTGGCCTTGGTTGTCCAATTCAGGAAGAGACATCACATTCTGAACACATTTGTTATATTCTATAATATCACCCACCTGTATTGAGGGGCCAGGAGTCCCAGGTGTGATCAGAGGAATGCTGGTTCCTCAACATTCTGTTGCTCCTTTCTCCATCCACATTGAGAGGCACCAGAAGGTAGCATTGCCTCCAGGTTTGAATTGGGAGGCCCTATTATGGTGCCATTGTAGCCCGGATCACAAACTACCTTTGGGAAGTACGTTCCTGTGGGGAAAAAAGACAAAGAATGATTGGATATACTGAGATTGGGATTTTGCAGGTGCAGCCCAATCAAGAACCTACCTGGTCCCCACCTCCTCCAAGCTCAGTATTTCCTAGAATAAATTTCAGTGCCACATTTAATGTCCAAATGGCTTTTGTTAGTGTATTAGTCTGTTCTCATATTGCTAATATAGACATACCTGAGACTGGGTAATTTATAAAGGAAAGAAGAGAGACTGGGTAATTTATAAAGGAACTTGATAAACTCACAGTTCCACATGGTTGGGGAGGCCTCAAATCATGGCAAAGGCAAAGGAGAAGCAAAGGCACATCTTATATGGTGGCAGGCAAGGGAGCATGTGCAGAGGAACTCCCCTTTATAAACCATCAGGTCTCATGAGACATATTTGCTATTACAAGACCAGAATGGGAAAAACTTGCCCACATAATTAAATTACCTCCCACCATGTTCCTCCCACAGTGCCTGGGGATTATTATCGTTCAAGGTGAGATTGGAGTGGGGACACAGAACAAAACCATATCAGTTAGGAAGAAGTGCTATCCTATAGTCCTTCCTGATGATCTTTGTCTAGTTACTGCTTGGGTCACTCATTTTATTATTTTATTATCCCACTTCCCTGGGTGAAATAGGGAAAATGCAAGGCCCATCTTATGCCATGGGAACATGTCCATTGTTCTATAACTTGAGCAGTGAATGCAGTGCTTTCATCAGATTGAAATTTTGCTGAAAATATGCAAAGGTGTTTTTATGAAGCAACAGCAGTGGTTCTCTTGTATACATGCCACACTGGAATGGTGGTTCCATGTTCAGAACATGTGTCAATGATGGTGAAACACCACCAGAATCAGTGACTGGAAATTAGTGGTTTGATATGGTCAATTTGCCATATTCATGTGGGTCCTAAGCCTTGGTTCATGCAGGCTAGTTTACCACATTGTGCAGCCTGGGCTTACTGACAGAAATCACATTGCTGTGTTGTATCTTTGGCTTTTATTTTTTTTCTAGGGCAAGTCCTTATGATCTATCTGGCCCATTCTGGCATCTGAACTGGGCTTCTGGGCCACATGCTATGGTGAACCCAATGAGCAATGGTGGCAATTTACTGAGCTCATGCTGGGTCAGCTCATGAGTGCCATCCATGTTCCCTTTTGAATGGTCCTTTGTCATAGGCATCAACACAGTGATGAATAGGTATCTCTTCCAGTCCACAAGCTGCTGCTACATTCCCAGTCTCCACTGAGAAGCATTTAATGATCCAATCATTAATCTGCCAGTTACTGAACTATATGCAAATATGTAGGAGGGAGCTGCTGTTGGATTCCCTACACAGCTATTATTACCATGCAGCACTTGGCCCATCAGGTCATGTATTGTTTTCTGATCTGTCAAAACATGGTCATCCTTGGGTTGTATGGCCACAGTGGCTCAGTGAACTCCACCAGTTTTGAGTTTTATGGATCTATCCATTAATTAAGCCATATTATCAGCTGGAACATCTTCAAACTGAGGACCACATTTAGCTAAGGGAAAGGAGGGAGCATCCCATACGGGCCATTCAGCCCCCTCTCTCGCAAAGCAGCTACTTATTTACTATCATTTGTAAAATTATTCTCCTATAACTTTTAGAAGCATATCCTATAAGCTTATTTTAATGTTTTTCAGAATAATGCAAATTTGTTTTCCTTCTCTTCTGTATTCTAAACAGTTGTTTACATTTCACTTTAAATTAATGAATCCAGCCAACATTTATTCTATCTCTTGTTTGCCAGGTACTGATATCCCATATTAGATGTTCTTTCTATTTTCATACTGAAATTTTGCTGAGGACAGAAAAATGCATACAGACATAAAAACAAATCAGAACAAAAAGCTGTATCAAAAATGTTTTTTAATTGCAATTAACTATTCTTCAAAGAAAATCAATTTAAATGGTAACAACATACATTTTATAATATAACAAATTGGAGGATAAAGACATTATGAGGAGAGAGACCAAGATAACCAAAAGGGAGCCTCTCCAGAGTGCAGCTCCCAGCGAGTGAGACAAAGAACCAGAGCGATATCTGCATCTCTGAACGAGGTACTGGGTTCATTCCAAAGGGACTGGTTGAACAGTGGGATTAACCCCCCACCAAAAAAGGTGATGAAAGCAGCCCAAAGGGAGTCAGCCAAGGCAAGGCGGGGCACTGCCCCACCCGGGAAGTGTATCTGGCATGGAGGATCGGTGCAGGGGGTGGAGGACTTCACCTCCTTGGTACTCTGATTCAGATACAGTGCTTCACTCTATGACTTTGGCAGTACACAGCCCAGGAAAACACCACCTGGCTGAGAACTGCCCCTAGTTGCAGACCCGGGCAACAGCCCAGGCCAGCAGCCCCAACCAGACTGGGGCCTTGTCAGCACAGAGCAGGGTAGAGACTTGGACTAATACCAAGAAGGCTTGTGAGAAGGAACTGTCCATTCCGCAAAAGAAAGGAGAGTTGAAAAGTGGGGAGGGGGATATGGCCAGACAGCTCCTACCCCCCAACAAGATCCAGCAAGCAGAATCCCTCTCCTGGGAGAGTTTTGCAGTTAACACATCAGACAGAGCTCCATCTGGGAGCAGTGGGCTTGGCAAAGGGAAAGAAATCTGCTATTGGGAAGGCAGAGCTAATCCCACTGCATAAGAGGAAACCAGGTGAAGAATAAACAGCAGCCTGACTGAGAAGACTGAGGTAGCCCAGCAGTGACTTCACAGGCAGACAACAGACAGACTGTCTCAAGTGGCACATTGACACCTGCATTAAAAAAAAAGCCTCATATAGGGAAATGACCCCAACATTAACAGAAAGGACCTCCACTCAGAGATCCCACCCGAAATTACCAACTTCAAAGATCAAAAATAGATAAATCCACAAAGAGGGGAAGAAACCAGCACAAAAAGGATGAAAACATCAAAGTCCAGAATGTCTCTCCTCCCTAGAGAGATCACAACACCTCACCAGTAAGGAAACAAAACAGGTCAGAGAATGATTTTGACAAGCTGACAGAAGCAGGCTTCAGAAGATGGGTAATAACAAACTACTCTGAGCTCAAAGAACATGTTCTAATCCAATGGAAAGAAACTAGGAACCTTGAAAAAAGATTAGAGGAAATGTTAACTAGAATAACCAGCCTAGAGAAGAACATAAATGACTTGATGGAGCTGAAAAACTCAGCACAAGAACTTTGTGAAGCATACACAAATTTAAATAGCCAAATTGATCAAACAGAAGAAAGGATATCAGAGAATGAAGATCAACTCAATGAAATAAAAAAAAAAGAAGGAGAGAGATCCAAGATGGCCAATTAGCAACAGCCCAGGAATGTAGCTCCCAGTGAAAGCGCAGAGAACGAGTGAACGCCGCACTTTCCGACGAATTTTTGTTGCCCACAGACCGGGAGATTCCCGGCAGAGGAGCCACAC
>CAUYQU010049377.1:0-44004 GCA_963574635.1 Cheracebus regulus | reverse complement strand
GCGTTTCTATTTCTCCACATCTTCTCCAGCATCTGTTTTCTCCAGATTTTTTAATGATCGCCATTCTAACTAGCGTGAGATGGTATCTCAATGTAGTTTTGATTTGCATTTCTCTAATGACCAGTGATGATGAGCATTTTTTCTTATGTTCGTTGGCTGCATAAATGTCTTCTTTGGAAAAGTGTCTGTTCATATCCTTTGCTAACTTTTTAATGGGGTTGTTTTATTCTTGTGAATTTGTTTTATTTCCTTGTAGATTCTGGATATTAGCCTTTTGTTAGATGTGTAGATTGCAAAAATTTTTTCCCATTCTGTTGGTTGCTGGTTCACTCTAATGATAGTTTCTTTTGCTGTACAGAAGCTCTTAAGTTTAATTATGATATTTCTAACATTTTTAAAAATTTGTTATTTCTCTGTGTTCTGTCCTAATATTCTTTATCTGCATCTTCCCTAGGTTTTAAAAAAACAACTCAGGTGAATTTTTATTTTAATATCTTTCAAGAAACAAGTTTGTCATTTAATTATCTTTTCTTGAATATTTTGTTTCTCTTGTTATCTTTATTTTTTTCCTCATATATTTTGGGTACACTTCCATTTCTTACTTCCTTAGTGAGCCATGTTGTTAATAAGCTTTACCCTTTATTCTTTTTTGATGAAATATTTTATGATTCAGATTTCTCTCTAAAAATACATAGTTTCAGTTGTATCCCATAGTTATGATAGGTCATATTTACATAATTGCATTAAAAAATCACTATTGAAGTAAAAGTCAAGTTTTACATTTGTCATAGGATTATAGTAAATAATTCCCATCAAGCCAAAATTACCTTTGGACTTTTACCTCTCTACTAATAAATTATACAGACAATAATATTGATAATATAATTTAGTGGTAATTATAACAAAAATATAAAAATATAAAACTCACATATTAGACTCATGTATTTAAAAATTTATCAATAGCTTTTCTGAAAATATAGTTATATTCATGTTTAATTTGAACAAAAGAGTACTCTCTTAACTAATCACAGATTCTTAAACTGATAATTAAAGAGCAATAATCAAAGCTAATTTTGGTGAAAGAGAAAAGAAGTCCAAAGATATTTTGGGTGTGATTCTGGAAGTCCAGCTAGTTTATTCAAAAGTTAAGTTAGGCTGGGCACAGTGGCTCATGTCTGTAATCCCAGCACTTTGGGAGCTGGAGGCAGGCAGATCATGAGGTCAGAAGTTCGGGACCAGCCTGGCCAGCATGGTGAAAACTCATCTCTACTAAAAATACAAAAATAGCTGGGCTTGCTGGCAGCCTTCTATAATCCCAGCTAATCAGGAGGCTGAGGATGGAGGCTGCAGTGAGCCAAGATTGCGCCATTACACTCCAGCCTGGTGGCAGGGCAAGACTCCATCTCAAAATAAATAAATAAATAAAATAAGCTAAACCTGAAGAAAATCTTTTCTATTTTCAGAATTTGAAACTGGCATGATAATCAACTCCATGAAGGAAAGAACGACTTCTTTTTATTCACTATCCTTTGATCTACTAGCAAGAATCAGCCTCGGATGGAGTTGGAAGAAAACGAACACACATTGACGATATAGGTGAAAGCCTGATTTAAGAAAAATTAAGGTTCTACTCAATGTTTCTTTATCCAGTCACGAACTGATGAACACTTAGGCCGATTCCATGACTTTTTAATTGTGAATAGTGCTGCTATAAACATACAAGTGCAGGTATCTTTTTGATATAGTAATTTCTTTTCCTTTGAGAAGATAGTAGTGGAATTGCTAGATCAAACGGTAGTTCTATTTTTAGTTCTTTGAGAAATCTTGATGCTGTTTTCCATAGAGGTTGTACTAATTTACGTTCCCACCAACAGTGTATAAGCATTCCCTTTTTTCTGCATCCTTGTCAACATCTGTTATTTTTTGTCTTTTAATAATAGCTATTCTGACACTGTAAGATGATACCTCATGGTGGTTTTCATTTGCATTTCTCTAATGATTAGGATGTTGAGCATTTTTTCATATGCTTGTTGGCTATTTGTATGTCTTCTTTTGAAAAAAATATCTATTCATGTAATTCGACAACTTTTTAATGGGGTTATTTTTGTTTCATTGTTATTGCTGTTGATCTGTCTGACTGCCTTGTAAATTATGGGCATCAATCCCCTGTAAGACTCATGCTTTGCAAATATTATCTCTCATTCTGCAGATTGTCTGTTCACTAATAATTTCTTTTGTTGTTCAGAAGCTCTTTAATTTAACTAAGTCCAATTTGTCTACTTTTGTTTTCACTACTTGTGCTTTTGGGGTCTTAATCATGAATTCTTTGCCTACACCAATGTCCGGAAGACATTCTCTTAAATTTTCTTCTGATATTTTCATAGTTTTAGGTCTTACATTTAAGTTTTTCATCCATCTTGAGTTGATTTTTGTATATGGTGAGAAATGAGGGTGCAGTTTTATTCTTCTGCATATAGAAATCCAATTTTCCAGGCACCGTGTATTGAATAGTTACCTTTCCCCAGTGTTTGTTTCTGTTGACTTTCAAAGCTCAGTTGGCAGTAGATATGTAACTTTATTTCTGGATTCTCTATTCTTTTGTGTCTATTTCTACTCAAGTACCATGTACCATGTACAAGTATTGGTTATATAGCTTGTAGTATAATTTGAGGTCAGGTAATGTGATGCCCCCAGCTTTATTCTTTCTACTACAAATTGCTTTGCCTATTCAGGCTCTTTTGGAGTCCCATATGAATTTCAGGATTGTGTTTTTCTAATTCTGTGAAAAATGACTTTGGTATTTTGATAGGGATTGTAATGACTCTGTAGATTGCTTTGTGTATTATGCTTATTTTGACAATATTAATTCTTCTGATCCATGAGCATAGAATGCGTTTTCCTTTGTGTTATCTACAGTTTCTTTCATCAGTGTTCTGTAGTTTTCCCTACAGAGATATTTCACCTCCTTGGTTTAATACACTATTAGGTATTATATTTTACTTCTTATAGCTATTATATATAGAATTGAGTTCTTGATTTGGTTCTCCACTTGATTGTTATTGTTGTATAGAAATGTCACTGCTTTTTGTATGTTGATTTTGTATTCTGAAACCTTACATAATTCATTTTTCAAATCTAAGAGCTTTCTGAAGGAGTCTTTAGGGCTTTCTAGATATACAATCATATTGCAAGCAAACCGAGATAATTTTGTTTTCTCTTTTCCAAGTTGGATGACCTTCCTTCCTTCATTCCTTCCTTCCTTCTTTCTTTCTTTCTTTCTGTCTCTTTCTTTCTCTCTTCCTTTTTCCCTCTTCCCTCCCTCCCTTCCTTCCTACCTTCCTTCCTTTCTCTCTCTCTTTCTTTCCTTCTTTCTTTCTGTCTTTCTTTCTCTCTTTTTCTCTTTCTTTCTTTCCTTACCTTCTCCCTCTCCTGCTCCCGCTCCCACTCCCTCTCCTTTTCTTTTGCCTAATTGCTCTGGCTAGGAATTTTAGTAATATGTTGAATAGGAATGGTGAAAGTGGGCTTATTTGTATTTTTTCAGTTCTTTGGGGAATTGATTTCACCTTTTCCCCATTCAGCATGATGCTAGCTATGGGCTTGTTTTATATGGCATTTATTATTTTGAGGTATGTTTACTCAATGCCTAGTTTATTTAGGGTTTTTATCCTGAATAAATATTGAATTTTATCAAATGATTTTTCTGCATCTACTGAGATGATAATGAGGTTTCTGTTTTTAATTTGGTATATGTGATGAGTCATATTTATTGATTTGTATATTTTGAATAATCCTTATGTCTCTGGAATAAAATCCACTTAACCATGGTATATTATCTTTTTTATATGCTATTGGATTTGGTTTGCTGGTATTATGTTAAAGATTTTTGCATCTGTGTTCATCAGGGCTATTGTTCTATAGTTTTTGTTATTATTCTGTCCTTGTTTGTCTTTAGTAATAGGATCATACTAACTTTATAGAATGAGTTAGAGAGGATTCACTCCTCCTCAATTTTTTGGATCAGTTTCAGTAGGATTGGTACCAGCATGTTTGGTTTGGGAGAATTTGTCCGTGAATACATCTGATCTTGGGCTTTTTTTGTTGTTGTTGGGAGATATTTTATTGCTGATTCAATATCACTACTCAATATCGATCTGTTTAGAATTCCTATTTCATCTTTGTTCAATCTTAGGAGGTTAAATGTTTCTAGGAATTTATCCATTTTCCCCAAGGTTTTCTAGTTTGTGAAGATATAGTTGTTCATAGAAATCTCTGATAATCTTTTGTATTTCATTTGTGTCAGTTGTAATGTCTCCTTTTTAAATTCTGATCTTACTTATTTGGATCTTTTCTTGGTTAGTCTAGCTAGTGGTATAGATTGTTATTTTCTAAGATTGAATTAATTTTAATAGATTTTATTTTTTAGAGAATGTTTAGATTCACAACAGAATTGAGCGAGTGGTAGGTACAGAGATTTCCTGTATACCCCCTGGCCCTACACATGCACAGCTTTCCCCAGTACCAGTATTCCCCACCAAAATGGTACAATTGTTACAATTAGTGAATCTACATTGATGCATAATTTTTACCCATAGGCCATAGTTTTTATTTGAGTTTACTCAGTGTTGTACATTCTATAGGCTTGGAAAATTGTATAATGACTTAGCTCTACAATTACAATACAATACAGAATAATTTCAGTGCTATAAAAATCCTCTGTACTCTGCCTATTTATTCCTCCCTCTCCTCAAACCTTGGCAAGAACTCATCTTTTTACTGTCTGCATAATTTTGCCTTTTACAAAATGTCATGTCATTGAAATCATCCAGTATGTAGCTTTTCCAGATTGGGTTCTTTCACATAGTAATATGCATTTACATGTTCTCCATGTGTTTTTATTGCTTGATATCTCACTTATTTTTTTGGTATGTATAATATTCTATTGTCTGGAGACATCACAATTTATCTATCTACTTACCTACTAAAGGACACCTTGGTTGCTTCCAAGTTTTGGCAATTATGAATAAAGCTGCTATAAATATCCAAGTACAGGTTTTTGTATAGATGTAGTTTTCACTTCTTGGGTACATGTCAAGGTGCTCAAACGCTAGATCATGTGGTAAGAGTATGTTTAGTTTTATAAGAAACTGCAGAAAGGTCTTCCAAAATAGTGGTACCATTTTGCATTCCAAACAGCAATGAATAAAAGTTTCCATTGCTCCACATTCTCACTAGGATATGGCGTTGTCAGTGTTTGACTACCCTAATTTGTATGTAGTACCTCATTATTCTTTTATTTATTTATTTTTGGCTACTCTAATAGGTGTGTAGTGATATCTTATTGTTCTTTTAATTTACATTTCCCTGATAACAGGATGAAAAAATGATGCCCAGCATTCTTTCATATGCTTATTGTAAATACAGCTATGTTATTATCTATCCCTATCTCTTCTCAGGTGAATTGTTTATTAAGGACTCATTTTTAATTGATTTATTTGGGTTCTTATTGTTGAGTTTTTTGCATATTTGTATAAGTCTTTTACTGATAAGCCTTTTGTGAATATTTTCTCTTAATCTATGGCTTGTTTTTTCATTACCTTGACACTGTCTTTCACAGAGTAGAGATTTTTAGTCTGAAAGAGGTCCAATATATCAATTTATTCTTTCATGAATTGTTCCTTTGGCATTGCAACTGCAAAAATCTTCACCAAGCCCAAGCTCATCCTGTTTTTCTCTTATGTTATCTTCTAGGAGTTTTATAGTTTAGCATTTTATATTTAGGTCTGTGATAAATTTTGCATTAACTATTTTAAAGGGGGTATTGTCTGCATCCAGGTTCATATTTTGTTTTTTATTTTGTTTTGATTTTGTATGTGGATGCTCAATTGTTGCAGCATCCATTTGTTGAAAAGAACTACTGTTTTTTCAGTTGTATTGTCTCTGCTCCTTTGTTAAAGATTAGCTGATTATATTTATTTAAGTTTATTTCTGAGCTCTATGTTCTCTTCTGTTAATCTGCTTGTCTAGTCTTGCCACTACAACACTGTCTTGATTACTGTAGCTTTATAGCTAGTCTTGAAGTTGGATAGTATCAGCCCTTCAACTTTGTTCTTCATTGATATTGCATTGGCTAGTCTGGATCTTTTGCCTCTCCATATAATTTTTATTTAAGTTTATTTCTGAGCTGTGTATTCTCTTCCATTGATCTATCTGTTCTTTGTCAATATTATCCTGTATTGATTGCAGTAGCTTTTTAGTCTTGAAGTCAGATACTCTCAGTCCTTCAACTTTGTTTTTCTTTAATACTGCATTGGCTATTTTGAATGTTTTGCCTCTGCATATAATCTTTAGAATCCAGCTTTTCAATATGCACAGTATCAGCTCAGTGCAATGTCTCATATCTATAATCCCAGCAAACTTGGAGGCTGAGGTGGGAGGACTGCTTGAGCCCATGAGTTTGAGAACAACCTGGACAACATAATGAGACCCCATCTCTACAAAAAATTTAAAAATTATCTGGACATAGTGGTGCTTGCTTGTAATTCTAGCTATTCAGGAGGTTGAGAAGAGAGGATTGTTTGAGCCACAAGCTCAAGGCTACAGCAAGCTGTAATCATGTCACTGCACTCCAGCCTGGGCAACAGAGAGAGACCCAGTCTAAAAAAAAAAAAAATAGCAAAAGGGAAAAGAAATCACAGAATCTACAACAAAATAACTTGCTGAGATTTTGATTGGGATTGAGTAAATTAAGATAATATTATATTGATAAATATGGAATACATTCACATTTGTTTAGTTCTTCTTTGATTTCTTTAATCAGCATTTTTATAATTTTCCTCATATACACCTTGTCTATGTATTATTAGATTAATGCCTAAGTACTTCATTTGGGAAGGTGTTAATGTAAATGGTATTATATTTTAAATTTCAAATGCTATTTATTTATTTCTTATACATAGAAAAGTAATGGACTTTTTAATATTAACTGTGCATCCTGCAATTCTACTATAATTGTTTCTTAATTCCAGAATTTGTTTTGTTTATTCTTTCAGGCTCTCTACACAGATAATTATGTCGTCTGCACAATGAAAGTTTTCTTTCTTTCTTTCTAGTCTGTATATGTTTTTTTCCTTTTAGTATTTTATTGCATTAGCTAGAAATAATTTTTTGCATACTCCTTTGGAACAGAGCTAAGCGTGTCAGTTTTTAGATTTCCACTGAAAATGTTCAAAAAGTTTTGGAGCAAGCTGTTTTTCTATTATATAAAATGAGTTTCCAATGGACTGAAAAAGTCTTAGAAAAATCTGGAGAGCCATGTCAGTACTGAGTTCAGCTGCACGTACTACGGTCTTACACAGTCAGCGATCTAAGTTGGAACCCGATGATGTGCAGCTTCATGTGCAGGTTTCCGTGGATCAGACCAAAGTCGAGGTCAGCAGTGTTTCATAGCTTTTCCATGAGGCTAAAGCTCACCACAGAGCCCATCTGGTAGTTTTGGCTCCAGTAAACCACAACAAACTAGAGAAATATCTGATCATATTTCCTGAACCTAAACTATCTCAAACCAGGATGGACCATCAGTGGAGCTGAATAAATGGAAAAACAGAGACAGTAAAGAATTTGCAAATTCCCACATCATCTAGTATTCCTCTTTTCTTCTTTGCCTTAAATTTTTTATTAAAATATTTTATATTTTTATTATTACAATATGGTATACATGCAAGTATGTTCTAATTGTATTTATTCATAATACTTTATAATGTAGAACCATTATAAAACATATAATTAAGAATCATTAGAAAAAATTTCAAATAAGAAGTGGAAAGAATAGTATCATTGAACCCCATATTTAACAATTATTAACATTGTGCCAAGTTTTTCTTTTTCTTTTTGTATTCTCTTTCTCTTCTACAGACACACACACACACACACACACACACAAAAGTGCTTTTCCTAAATTATTTCAAATTAAATTATAAATTGATGCTTTATCATGTTTCTACAAAAAATAAAGTTATCTTCCTAGATTATAATACACCAGTATCACAGGTAACAAAATTAAAATTTGTCTAATATAAGTTATAATTAAGTCTTTTCAAACTTCCACTATATACTATTATTTTTCTGGAATCTAATAAAAAATGAGCATTACGTTTGGGTGTTATATCTCTTGACTCTCGCTCTTTGGACATTTTCATTGGTGTTTTAGATACATATTCTTGACTCTTTTCTAATTGAAACAGGACTTATCTTTTTTTTTTTTTTACATGTTGTTGTTGCTGTTGAGGTAAAACATATACAGCAAGGTATACATAATCCCATAAAGTTTCCTTTACTGACTCATCCAGCTGTATCCAACAGACATGTTGCTTTGTTATTAATTCATATTATTACTCATTTTAAGATATTTTACAATTTTCTTATGATTTTTTCTTTGAACCATGAATTATTTAGAAGTGTATTGTTTGACTTTATCTCTTTATTTTTACTTTTTAAATATTTTGAATTATATATGAGTAATTTAAATTATTGATGCAACTTACATATGAGGTTTACATATATTTTTATTGGAGAATGCTGTTCTATATCTTGATTTTTTGACCATCTAAATTATCAGCTATAAAAAAACATATGGGTTGGGCTTGTATAAAGTTAAGGAGTATTACCTGTGTTCCTAATTTTCTGAATATTTTCAGTACAAATATTATTGCACTTCATCAAATTTCTTTTTCATCTATTAAAATAATCATGTTTCTCCTGAAGTCTGAGTTGCAAATTATATTGAAAAAAAGTAATACCTCTTTGTGTTTTAGATTGAGTCTTAAAATAACAGTGGCATTGAAAATTAGAGAATGAGAATTTTGAGTGAGTGAGAAAATGAAACTCAACACAGTGTGGAGTAACTGAAATGAAGGTTAAGGGTTGTTTCCACTTTATTGAAAAAGAATGATGAGTGATCAACTAAGAAGAGTACTAAAAACATGTCAGGTAAATCATAAAACTCCCGGAAGGCAAATCTAGAAATCCTGCTTTTGCTGTGGTTTTGTGGGACAATTCAAACTAACATTGTTTGAAGATACAGTAAGAAGTGACAAAATAAGATTTAAACTTGATCATCCTCACTTATTTTCCTCTAACCTAGAGGTTGGCTTTCTGAGCTAGAGGAAAATCTGTACCATGACATTTCTACCTTCTTTGTCCTCAGTACCATCTACCAACCTCTGCAGACACATGCTCCAAAATCAGAATTTTCCTTCATCTCTCAGAAAAATAGCATATACTAGAGAATTAACTGGTACAATAATGATTATTTGACTATCATTCTAACATGGGATATTAATTATCAGATATTACCTTTGATTTTAAGAAACTATTGCTATAAACATAAAGCAGAAAATTCTGAAGGAAAAAAGTTTGTTTTTATATATTAATATTATTTCACAAAGTAAAGCTTCCTGTGACTTTCAAGCAGAGAAAAATATCACATTCCATAATTGAAACTCTTTCCAATTTTTTGTAAATAGTTCACTCTTATATTACTTCCCTATAACAACCGAATTCTCATTGATATTTTATTAAGCTCTCTCCAAAACTGAGATGTTAATCAAGACATGGATGGGAAAATGATGTAAATCCTTATGTTCAGTGCCATGAATATCTGGTTTATTTCTACATAATGACTTAAAAGATCTTACCTACAGGCTTCAGACCAGAATTAGTATAATCATCCAGTTTAAGGTGTAATGTATAGCAACCCAATCTTCATTCCACATTAATGTTAGTGTCATAAAAAGAAGCATTTAAAATCAGTAACAGGATTTATAATATTAGTGAATAAATTTTCTACTCATTTGTATTTCTTTAGCTCCAATGGAGTTCCTGTTTGTCCATTTATTTTCGCAATCCTAGTGATAATAGTCATATAACAACAGGGATATGTTCTGGGAAATGCTTCATTAGGCAACTTTGTCATTGAGCAAACATCATAGAATGTACTTACATAAACTTAGATTGTACAGCCTACTACACATCTAAACTATGTACCGTAGCCTTTAGTTCCTAGGCTACAAACCTATACAGCATGTTACCATAGTGAATACTATAGGCAATTGTAGCACAATAGTATTTTTGTATTAAACATAGAAAGGTTACAGTAAAAAGAAGGTATTCAAATCTTATGGAATCACCATTATATAGGTGGTCTACCATTGACCAAAATGTCATTATGTGGTACAGGGCTGTAATTTAAACTTTGAAATGTTAGATAGTGATTCACGAGTAGTTTTCCAATGTATCACATTTTGTTCTTTTCCTTTTTAAATTTCTGGAAGACTTTTCTGCTTATCAGTTTTTAAGAATAATGCTTCATGTGTTTGAAATTACATAATCAAGGAAGTAAAAGAAAGATCATAAATATTGTACATCAATCTTTCATTATATCTAACAATTTCTTGTGATGACTGTTATTATTCTTAACATCAAAACAAATTGAAAACTCGCATGCCTTTCCTTATTTTTAATTCTTATTATGTATAATAGAAAAAAATTTCAATCACCACATATATTAGAATGTAATTGTACTTATAGAATATATCTAGAAATATGATATTTTGTGATTACTTTCATACTAACATGAAAGTAAAAATTTTCATCCTAGAAAAGCATTTGTAGTATCTTTCTAAATTTTGGAGCTCTTACTTAATGGATTAAATTGTTAGAAATTATGATATTATGTGCCCTATATTGCATTACTGAAATAACAAGATCAAAATTATACAGAAATAAAAATGCCCTATTTGTTACCAAAAAAATTCTCTTTTAAACTAAAATCACTGATCTTTAGTCAATAAAGCAGAGTAAGCAGATATGTCACCTCTGACACATATCATCTAAATATACAGGAATGCCAGATTTAAAAAATGACAAAATATTTACATTACCACTTGAAATCAAGAATAAAACATCTAGTGACTCAAAGTGGTTTCCTAGTGTTTCAGAAGACAACATCCAGGACTTGTAGTTTTATCCCCTGTATGCCAGAGGTGTTCAAGCTAAGGACCTGCTGTATCTCAAAATTATCCTATGCAAAAATCTACCTACTAACTCATAAAAGCAACAAGAAAACTTGCCACCTTTCTGGAGCCATGGGTAGAAATAAACAAGGCAATTGAACCTGGCTCCTATGCTACACCCATGTGAGAGCCAAAACACACAGTTCTTATGATAGTGGATCTAGAGATAAGCACTAACCATAAAAATAGTCTATAATCAATAAAACATATGAGTCCTAAAAGAGGCAAAATATTAAATCATCTCTGTAAAGTCACTTCTATAACTTGGGCACTCCTGTAAAAAATGTCAATGACGTTATCAAAAATCACAAATGCCCATTTGTGAAATACAAGATAATTTCAAACGAGAATTACAAGATTATTCTAAAAGCGACATTTAGACTAAGAATGTTTTAAATATTCAAAGACAACAAAAATGGAACAGAAACCATAAGGCAAAAACAGAACAGTTTGTGATAATGTATTATCTCTGTACTTAGTTAAGTAGATCATTCAGAAAAGCTACTACATGTCCCAAAAGTCTGGGATCGGTTTCTGAATCAAATCTGGAAAATCATAAGTCTGGAGATAAGTGGACCTCCTGATGTGAAAGTGGGCTGAAGGCAAAGTGTTACACCATTTTGATATACACTCTCACTATCTTTTAGGGCCAAGAATGTATAAGTGATTTCCTTGGGCCAGATGCAGGCAAGGGGAGAGAAAGAGCATCACTGGAGGAATAGACATAGTTAGAATTGGGAAGCTTAAGAAAGGGGCAGCAAAATATCCTGCAATCAGGATACATTCTTCCTAATCTAGGAAATGCAGATGGGAGTACCCCACAAGTTAAGCAGGAGTAGGGGAGAGAAATGGTAAACTACTTTAAGGCCCATCAAAATACCCCAAAGAGAAATACTTCACTTTATAAGCCTGCCCCTCTCCACACTCCTGAAGGTTTACCAGTATGGATTGCATCAAACATCTAGATGCTGGCTGGTTGTAGGCAGTGAAAGATCTTGGAGAGTACAGTAAAAGAAACTGGTTTATTTATTCCTCTGGCATTCTCACAGCTGGGCTGCAGATTGGCAGTACCTGTATTTCTCCACTTAAGGCCAAAGCTGTTGGGTGTGATCTCAGGGATAGCAGTGGCTTTACACCTTCACTGGGGATGTTTCACTTTTCCTTAGAAAACACTCCTTTCATTACATTCTTGGCAATCACTCCTTTTGTACACGTTCCCTGCCAGGACCTTGACCGATACAGACCTATATCTGTTAAGTCGGAACTTTGCCACCCCCACCCCTTCGCCTTACACCTCCTCCCTACTCAACTTCCTTCCACTCCACAGGACACAGAATCAAGGTTAAGAAACTAAGGGGCCAGGCATGGCAGCTCACACCTGTAGTTCCAGCACTTTGGGAGGCCGAGGTGGGTGCATCACATG
This sequence comes from Cheracebus regulus, assembly GCA_963574635.1. Taxonomy (NCBI): domain Eukaryota; kingdom Metazoa; phylum Chordata; class Mammalia; order Primates; family Pitheciidae; genus Cheracebus; species Cheracebus regulus. The sequence continues at coordinate 31,512 of CAUYQU010049377.1, read as the reverse complement.
AGGTCAGGAGTTTGAGACCCGCCTGACTGTTATGGAGAAACAGAGTCTCTACTAAAAATACAAAAAATTAGCTGGGCGTGGTGGTGCATTCCTGTAGTCCCAGCTACTTGGGAGGCTGAGGCAGGAGAATTGCTTGAACCCAGGAAGCGGAAGTTGTGGTGAGCAAAGATCATGCCATTGCACTCCAGTCTGGGCAACAAGAGTGAAAATCTGTCTCCAAAAAAACAAAAGCAAAATAACAACAACAACAACAACAAAACAAGCCAAGGAAAGCCCCATAGAAATTCAAGGCAGAGAGAAAATAAGCCAACCACAACTCTGTCATTTCATTCTCAAACTTTCCTTATGTACCTGAAAAAGGCTAAGAATGGGGAGAAGTTTCAACGCTAAATAAGGCTTGGAGTTTTGACTATTACGTAGGACTGTAATGATTCTACAAGACTGGAAAATTTAATTACCAAATTAAGACAATACTCAGTGCATTAAACAACCACATCATTCTGTTTTAACCAAGGGCAGCTTGAAATGCTATAGACTACCCAAATTTTTGTCTACTACTTGAAAAGAGTAAATATCCAGATCCTCTGTTAAAAGGAAAGGGATATACACGGGATTGTTTCACCATTAAATTCCACAACTTATGCTTGTCCAATTTACCACTTACAGGTAGAAGCAAACATAGGTTTTAAGGCTATACATCAAAGTCTTTATGATGGTAGCCCTTGGAGAGGTAGCAACTAAAGGTGGCTCAATATTATACCTTTATCTACTTTATATTTTAACATTTTAAAAAGTTTTGAATGGTGGTTGCGTGAATGTTTATTACACTGTTATTGGTACTTTTTCTTCTCTTTAAACTGGACCTCCATGTATTCTTAGTCTTTCCAAATCTTACTTTTGTCAAACCCTCGAAAACCAGTTGACTTACACTGTTAGCCTGAAAAATGGCCCTACTATTGGTCATTTCTTAGTTTACAATTTGCTTTGAAATTTCAAGCATCCTCACAAAGGCAGAAATTCAAAACTGTAGTGCAATGATATAAATGCTAATAGGGAACTAAATGACATTTTTAGCTACAGCTCATTTTGCAGTTATAATTAGGGGCAGTCAGACATGGGCCTGTAACTCAAGAACTTAATGGGAATCCCTGAAGCAGAACTATTGAACTGACAAGTAAGTCTGTAAGAACTAGAAATAACACACCCCCAACAAAGACCTTTCACTGAAATGACTTCCTAAATTTAGAAGATTATAGTTGTCTGTTTTATGGCTGCTACTTAGAATGAGGTTTTTTTTTTTTTTTTTTTTTTTAACACAAACCATTCCAAACCCTTCAGTACATATTAAATTGCTGTCTTACAATTTTACTGAAAGCATTTTGGGCCTTTGACAAGTAATCCCCATGCCCTGAAAATGACGAATGCGTGTACTTGATGTCACGTAAGTTAAATTGGGCCATCAATTGGCCAATTCTACTAGATGTCAAAACTTAAAAAAACTAAATCTAACACTTAATACACAGAAATGCACCCCAGAAAACCTAGAAGAGTAATGTCTTTCTTGAAACCAATTGATGAGACACCAAAAGAGGAATTATGTTTTATAACAAGGAGCAAGACTTTCTAAAAACCATCTTTGCCCAATTCTATTCTAAATCCCTCTCATAATATGACACCTGTTTCCTAAACTCTCTTCTATCTCTTCTGAAACTTCAACCCATTTTATAATATACCTCTACCCCACTCCACATATTCTTACCCCAACTGCCACTTTCCAGACGTGTTTTGTCCTTCTGAGAGAATCTTCACATTCTTTCTATTCTAAATAAATGTATCCTCTTTTAGTAATTATTTAGTTGTTCTTACCCAATATTCTAATCAGAGTATTAAAATCTCAAGCCCTTATTAGATTATACAAATAATTTTCCTAGGATAGCTTGGAGAAAACAAGCAGGATTGCCAGGTTTTGCAAGTAAAAATACAGAAGACTCAGTTAATATGAATTTCAGATAAACAACAAATATATCATTTAGTATAAGAGAATCCCAAAGAATGTAATAAACATGTCCCAATATAATTTGGACATGTCCCAATAATATTTGGACATGTTTATACTAAATATATGTTATTTATTTTAAATTAAAATTTAACTGGTATCCTGTAACTTATCTGCAACCTTAGAAGAGAGAGTTCTTAAATATATTTTTATTTCTGACCATATGACATATAAAACACAGAGATGTGAGTAACATTGATGTTCCTCACCTCAGCATGTTCTGATGTTTAGTTTTTGTGATAAGACTATTTCCAATTCATGTATCAGTCTGGCTTGGTGTCAGTTTCCTATTTTTTCACTACCATTTCTCTATATATTTGATGCCTGTGGTAAGACCCTGCAACTCATTTTGGGAAAATACCCTTGCTTTTCATGCTCTCACTTTTTATGCTCCCTATCAACAAAGGGACAGAAAGTGCAAGAAAACTGTAAGAAATGTGATTTCTATCATCCCAAAAGTAAAAGGAGGGTCTGTCTTTGCAGCCAAAACCTGCATTACTAACACTAAAGTCTCCTCAGACTCCAGGAGAGAAAAGCAGAGGAAGGAGAAACTCAACTTCTAAGATGCTTTGAAGCTTAGTTTGGTCCTGAATACTTTGCAGATGCAATCCCTATGCAGAATTAGATGTATGATCCAATTTTCCTCCTTAATCTTTTTGCTCAAAAGTAAGAAAAAACTCCTTTAGTTACTTAATAACTAAGGATTTTAAACCAATTGACCTAAAGCTCCCTGCTTTAGTGACTTTTGTGCTAACGTACTTGGGCCAAATTATTTAAGTTGTAAAGAGACAGACTTAAGACAAATCTGCTGTTGTTACATGTCATTAATAATCCCACAGGCCATGTGCACTATTAATTTAAGCAGTAAAAACAAAACACTTCTTGGAACAAATAGCACAGCACATTTAATTTTAGTTTTATAAACCAAGATAGAGTGAAAACTGGCTTTGACATCTTTGGCTAGAAACATATTAGCTAAAGCATAGATCTGAAGGAAAATAAAAAATCACTGAGCTCCTGCCCACAGAATTTTTAGTCTTAATTCATTAGCATATTCTGTTGTTCAGAATCTTTAGTTTGACAGGAGAAAGTACTGCTAAAAGCTGACCCATGGCACCAGCTGACTGACAATTCTGTGAATTTTGGTGCTGTTTTAAGAAGGATATGGTATAATTCTTAAAATGAAAACCAAAATATAGTTCCATCTTCTCTATGTGAGCTTAGGTCCCAAAAGAAGAAAGTAGGTCTGGTTTTTCTTCCTATTATCCCTACTACCTCAGTTGCAGAATCTACAATTCCTTTCCTTATGACCTTGAGCTCAATGGATTTAGCCATCCCAAAGTCCAAGAGAGGAATATTTGAATACCAAACATTATCATGGTTCAAGTTATTTGAATGCTACTACCATTTCTTGATGATTTTATTTTTATATATAATGGTAAACCAACCATCAGAGAAGGGGGCTATTGTCTGATCAAGATGATTGATCATGATTACTAGGGGCAATTGTATTGATGCTATGTAAAAAGACACAAGGAACACCATTTGGATCCAGGGAATTTAGAGTATTTTTTGCCCAGTAATCTTAATAATGAGGAACAGCAACAACCCAATAAAGACAAGATCACCAAGTACTTAGATCCTGCAGGAAATGAAATGCTGTGTCACCCAGCAGGTAAGAAATGCCATTCACTTGATACGTTGGAAGATGTTATCGACAAAATTAAATGAGTGTTAAAATAATACACATACAATTCCATTGATTTATTCCAGTAACATTTATATTGCCAGCAAATGGGGCAGTTATGATTTATGTTAATTTATTGGTTTTATATTCCTTCACTTTTTTTTCATTATATAAACATGGCAGACAACATTTTTTATTTTAAATGGAAATACAATTAAATTGACATCACTACATAATGATATGGTATTTGATCAATTATGTATGAATCAAGGATGAACAGATACTGAAAGGGAGAGGGTGAGATGTACTAGACTTCCATTGGTATTCCATATTGGCTTTCTACTATTCCTCATCTTGCAAATACTAAACACTAGCCTGAAAATTTTAGCCCAGATACTCAACTCTGAGAATATTAAGTTTATGTATATTTTAAACATATAAAAAAGACACATGATATTTACATCAGTTTTGGATCATAATTTTTAAATGAGCACCCATGAAATCTCTACCCAAACAAAGAACTATTATAGAATATTATCAGCATTATTAATGAGATACTTTTCACTTCTTTGCTTCTAGTTATTTAACTTCTATAAAGATTTCTCTTCTCATAAAGAAAAAAAAATGATAAACTATCCATCATTAAACCCCACTGGGTCAGTCTTCAAAATATATCCAGAATCTGATAATATCTTACTACCTCTACTACCCAAACCCTGCTTTCCCTAGACCAAGTCACCATGATCTCCTGTTTGAACTTCATACAGTCTTCCCTGTTTTCCATTGTTCTCCCTCTCTTCAATTCTCCCAATAGAAACAAAAGTAATTCTTTTAAAAGGTAAGGCAAATGATATAATTCCTCTGCTCAAAACCCTATAATAATTTCCTGCCTCATTTAAAATAAAGCCTAACTTCTTACCATCGTTTAGAAGGTGCCACATGATCTTTATCATGCCTCTCTCTCTAACCCCAGCTCCTCTCTCTCACCTCAAACATTTCACTTCAGTCACTCTAGTCTTCTCTCCATTTCTCAATTTTTCTTGCTAACTCTCACTTTTAAATTTATTATTCCCTCTGATTGAAATGTTCTTCACTTACATACATATCACCAAAGCCTATTCCCACACCTAGTTTAGTTCTTGGTCTTTTCAAAATCCATCTTCTCAAGGAAGCATTTCATATGACCCTACCTAAAATGGCAATCACTTATCTCATTGTCTCATCCTTCTTTCTTTCTTTTTCTTAGTTATACTCTATAGATACATATTTTTTCACTTTATACTGCGCACGTGTATAATATAAACACCATAAAGACAAAACCTTTGCCTGTGTACTTCACTGCTATAGTTCCAGCCTGCAGAATACTGCCTGTCAGAAGACATTGATCCTTGATACCCCAGAGCTTGAAGTGGCAGAAGCCCCAGATCTTTCACTGCAAGAAGTCTTATGTGTTTACTCCAAATGTGCTAATGTCATTGCTTAAGTGTGCTGTGACGTGATAATACAAAATGCTAGGAGGACTTGATTAGAGAGAATAAATAAATATGAGATGCAAACTCATATTTGTATGAGATACAAATTATTGATTAAATAAATTCATGCCAAAAAGTTTATGACAGTGACACAAAACCTATAAAAACACAGGAGAGGAATAAGTATAGCCTATAAGATATTAGTTCGACACATGTTTAATTCACACATAAATATATCTAAAATATAAATGCTGTAGGCATTGAATTTGATATACTATGGGATGATATCAGAAAGCCTTTTGAATGAGATAAAATCAATACACAATTATCAATATCATAATTTTTAAAACCTGTGAGATATTGAACCTCTAAGTGATCACTAAAATATCAGGAGAGATTTCAAAATAAAGGAAGAGTTCAATCCTGAAGATGTTTTCTTTGTGTGCTGTTGGCCTCAAAATACTGAGACTTTACAGGAAGAGTACTGAGGGATTGAAGACAAAGAAGAAATATGCTACTTTCATTTGTTTGAAGGTATAGCTTACAATCAGATTTATGCTCATGCTAAAGAAAGCTTGGCTCTGGAGAACCACATAAACATGTCTAAAATGATTGAAGGTATTTTGAGGACAGATTCCATAAAAGAGCTTTTTAAGAAGGGTCTATGTAAAAATAGTTCCTCAGGGAACCAATTCTTCATAGTTAAAGATAATTAGAGATGTTTGCCCTTTAGAAAAAAACATTTTGAGGGTGTTCAATTGCTATAGCAAAGCAATCCTTTTATATCTGTGTAAGATTTCTCTTAATTTTGAAGTCTCCAAGGGTAAAATAAGAGTGGCTATATCAGCTACAATCATCAGTGTTTACTTTTACTTTTGCTAAGCCTAGCAAGAAAAAACAAAAACATGACACAAATAAAAAATAAAAAGCACAGGGAACAAAGAAAGATGTAGATTATGACTTGAGAAGCAGCAGAACAACGAGCAGGACAATGCAGTCAGTTTCCTCAAAAAGAGGATTGTAAATAAGCCTAGGCATACCTGTAAGCAGGGAGATTCCAGAATCTTCATTTAACAAGACAGAACTCAGTCACTCAAGAGCAATGTGTTTATATGTGAGATACACAACATTAGCAACTTCTTAAACCATGTACAAAGTTGCACAGAGGCAACTGCACCTGTGACTTTTTAATGTGAAGCTAGCACAATCACCTTTTACTTCTCTCAAAACACTTTTAATTATGCCCTATCAGAATTTTCATCTTTGTTGGAGACTCTTCATGAATTGCCAGCATAAAATGGAACATCAAAGATACATAGGAGTCAACCATCTATCAAGTAAACAATAAGCAGTGATAATTTTGTCTACATAGATCATGACATTATATTCCATCAAAATTATCAAGTAATGTGTCAAGTAAATTCTGACAAACTTTGTGTCATGTTATAATGGAAAGGTATATATAGAAATGCCAGTCCTAAGAGATCCTTGTTGGTATAATTATGATAAATGTTGCATTGTAAAGATGATTATAAAATTATTTTTATTCAAAATTCATGTAGCAGCCACTAAATAATAGATTTTTATTACATATTGTTTACCCTTCAAGAAGATAGGAGGGTCTGAGTTGAATTATTCATTTTGTCTAGGGATTATTTGTGTTTTTCTTTCAAGAAACATTTAATATTTAACATGCAATTTTTCTTATCTCTTACAATCTCAGGCATTTTAATAATGTTCTTCAGAAAAATATACCCAAGTTCACAATATTTAACATGAATTAGAAAAGAGACGATGTTTATGTTTAGAGGAGAAAATAAGCAGAATTAGGTATTCTCAGATATCTTCCCCTTTTTTTCTGTGAGTCAAAACATTTATTTCTATGCATTAATCTCATTATTGTAGAAGGTTGTATATCATCATCATCATTTTATTTTTAGAAACTCAAGACTTATATGGAATCATTTCTTTGAGTTTGACTTCTTTCAATGTTTAAGGGATTAATTTATGTTGTTGTATGTATTGATGTTAGTATTTTATAGAATGTGCCATGATTTTTTGTACATTTTCCCATTGTTGAACATTTGATTGTTTCTAGTTCTTGGCTATTATGAATAAAGTTTGGGCGAAATTATTTTACAGCTAGTTTTCTGGATAGATGCTTAATTTTTCTTGAGTATATAATTGAAAGTGGAATTTCTGAGTTATTTTAACATAATAGACATGCTCTGTATCTTAATTGAAGTGTTGGTTAAAAGATCGCATAATTTTTAAAAAATTCATCATCTAACTATACACATAAGATTATGTATAATTTAATGTATATAATGATACCTTTAAGTAAAAATATATTTAGAATGTATTTCCTATTATTTTATTAACACAGCTAATTGTTTATTCATAATAACAAAATTCAAGCACAAATTATCCATCTCATTAATGGAATATTTATGGCATTTAAATAGTCTTTATGTACATTATTATAGTCTTGAATTTAGTGGCAACCTTATTTGCCAGCCAGAGAAAATATTAATACTCATTTTTAGATAAAAAAAGTGAGGCATGCAGAGATTAAATGGCTTAATTCACATAGCAATACATATTAGGAGAACTCAGTGCCATTGGTCTAGTGAAGCCAGCAACCACCAATATGTCATGGAGCTGTTTTGTGAAAATCCTTCTGTATCATATTTATAACATTTCCTAAATAAATAGGTTACAAAAAAAGAGTTTCCAATCACAAGCTAATGCACCGCACTGCTACTTCAAAACTAGAACAATGGATGAAGACACTGCCCTTTAAAGATCACCTAAATATACTTAGAGTTAACAATTGCATTTATTCTCTCTTTTATGTTCATTAAGGTTGTGCTAAGACACAAAGTTATGCATTTGCATGCTCACAGTTGCTTCCATCCTATGCAACTTTCAGGAGACTGAGGTAGAAATGGCAGAAATTACTCGATGTATTAAGCCAAAGAGGATAACAGCATTCTAGTAATAGAGCTGTGCTCAGAGAAGACGTTCATCTTCCGTGCAAACAGCTATTCTTCACATAATGCCTTTATGAATCAGTTGTATTATTGTATAGCTATCATCTTTATGGCATTTGAATCTGAGCAAACCCTGTATATCTCCTCATTTCTCTGTACCCTTCTCTCCTACCCTCTGGATTGTTTAGCAGACTTGCATGCACAGCAGGCAGTAATGGGGCAAGCTATTACTTTAATGTCCAAATCCTGACCCAAGGTCATAATTTCAGTTGTTTTCCTTCATGTATATGACGAGTTTTACAGAAAACGTGAAACAGTGACTTGTCATCTTGTTTCACACCCTTTGGTAAAACTTACTATTTAGAAGCATTGATCTAAAACAGAGTGTCTTTCTTCCTCCTAGCTTCTACCAATCCTTCCCTATTTCTGTGTGTTCACATAAACCAGGGATAGGAGACAGGCAGATCCTAAATATGAGGGAGTCCGTTTGGGTGTGGACTATGGAAAACTGGAGAGAGTTCACTATTCCTAAATATGACAGCAACTACTTAACTCCAGCTAGTTATTCTCAGGCAGAAATAAGTGTACTACTCCTACATCTTTCTACTTAAAAAAAAAAAAAAAAAAAAAAAAAAAAAAAAAAAACTTGAAATACAGATTTCAGGATAAAATCTCAAAATTTTCAGATGTTGCAAACTAAATCATTTTTTCCCAACTTTCATTTTAGGTTCAAGGGGTATATGTGCAGGTTTGTTACATGATTAAATCGCATGTCTCAATGAGTTTAGTACACATAATTTTGTCACTGAGGTGATCAGCATAATACCCGATAGATAGTTTTTCAATTTCCACCCTCTTCCTACCTCCATCCTCAAGAAGACCTTGGTGTCTATTATTTCTTTCTTTGTGTCCATGTGTACTCAATGCTAAATCAGTTTACTTTAAACCTTATTCTGCACAAGCAAGTCTACCAGTGGCTTTTATTCAATCCAAAATCACTATCTATGACCTCTGTTCCAATAATAGCATAACTCTTACTAATCCTTAACTTGGAGCCATCCTTTTTCCTACTGGCCCTCCACCTCTTACCATGTTTATCCCCAGTTAGAAGACAACACAGGAAATTTCCAAGCCTATCTTCACATTTTTACTCTAATGCTAATAACTCTGAATTCCAAATCCCCCTGCTCTTCTAGTGTCTTTAATTTTTTATAAACTTTGATTCTTGCCTTTTCTGTGGAGACAAGATAGCTGAAATTCTTTCTCTTCATTCTTTCCAACCTAACTCATTGCATTTTGAACACTGTGTCTGAGGTACACCTTTATTACTTTTGATCTCCACCAAAAGTGAATTAATTATTAGTTGTAGTTCTTTCTCTTTTATTTTATATAGGCTAACTTCACGGTCCTACTTAACATGCTTTAATCCCACTTATCTATCTGAGCTCAGTAGGCATTTCCCCAAAAACAAAGAAAAGAAATGAGAGTTTTCATATATAATAAGTATATGAAAACCAATGAGCCAAAAGAAAATGTCAGAAATATCTTCAATTCCCTAAAACAATTCAGAGAATGTCACATTGTGTACACTTCCCAAAGTTTGCCAAAAGTAATATTTTCACCAGTACAATAATTTGCAGTTTGTAAAGTTATGATGGGTGAAGTGATTCACATAGTTTGCATGGTAATCTTTGTACCTCATTTTTTTTTCATTTCTATCTCTCCAGCCTAACCCTTTTTCTCCCAAGTTGTTGGGCAACAGCTCATGTTTCAAAACAATGATACTCTTATTTCCATCAAAGCTTTCCTTTAAAATGAAGTGTTCTCTCAGATCCTTCCCTATATTCACTCTTTCTTTCCTCTAAAATATGCAATATTTTGTTCTTTTCCCTTACTCTGTCTAGGTTGATTGTTTCATTTGTTATGTCATGTAAAATATAGAACCAACTAAGTAACCTCAATTTCCCACCAATTTTTCACCCCACACCTGTACTTGTACCCACATGCCTTCTTCCTTACTGTTTAAATATATGAACCACTTCTGATTTTATCTAATGTCAACCTCTCCCTTTATGCACTAGGTACCATATTCATTCTCTATTGCTTACTTAAGTTCTTTGCTCCTCTTGTTATGCCTCTATCTTCTGAATCTTCAGAATTTCCTCCATATAAAATTTTTTTCAAAACCAAATTTAAACATGCTGAAATATCTTTATGTAGAAATAAACTTCCTTATATTAGGTCTCTTGTTTTTTCTTTATTTAAAAAGGTTTTCAAATCGGCCACTCTCTCCTACTCTCACTACTTAATTTTCATTCCATTTAGACTTTCTTTGTCCCCACCCTATTGAGACAATTCTTGTCAAAACCACAATGACTCTATCTTACCAGATGCAATGGTCAATTTTCAGTCTTCAATTTATTTATTCTATCAAAGCCATTTGAAATATTTAGCCACTCCTTCCTTCTTAAAATAATTTCTTCATTTGGCTTCCAGAATTCAGTATTCTGATTTTGCCCATACATCACTGTCTCCTCTTTTTCAGTCTTTATTGTCCCAGAACAATGCACATTAATAGTAGCATTAGGATAATCGCTGTTCTTTTTCTTTTCTCTGTCTGTAATCATAGACTAACATTGCATTGAATTCTGTGGATTTAAATACAATCAATATCAATATACTGACACTTAAAATTTGTATTTTAACCTATATCATTTCTATAAGATTCAAAATGATATACCAACTTCACTTCACACTTCAACCACTTTTATAAATAGTTTAGAATATATAATAAATCTGAAAATATACATATTTTATGACCCTGTAATTTTGCCTCTACATCAGAATAATAATCCACAAAACATAAATGTGTAGTTTTGTTTACTGAAAGCCAAAGATTAGAATGTTTATAGCAGTATTTTTTGTAATAGCCCCAAATTTTTAAACTATGTAGATGTCTACCAAACAAGATGAATAAATGAGTTGTGGTGTATGTATATGATAAAACATCATACAGTACTGAAAATAAATGATCTCTAATGACAAGCAGCAATATGTCATTGGCACATATATAACAATAAAAAAAGAAGCCAGACACATAAGAGTATGTAATGACTGACTGCATTAAATAAAGTACTAAAATAGGCAAAAGCATATATAGTGTTAGAAGTCAAGATGTTTTAATAATTGTGATTGTATATTTAGAAAGACTGAAGGACTTCACAGAAAAATTATCAGAACTGATAAGCCAGTTCAGTAAAGTTGCAGGATACAAAATCAATGTACTAAAATCATTATTATCTCTATATGCCACCAGTGAGTAACTAAAAATGAAATTTTAAAAGTAATCCCACTTACAATATGTACAAATAAAATTAAATACCTAGAAATTAACTTAACCAAAGAAGAGAAAGATCTCTATAATGAAAACTATGTAGAACCGATGAAAGAAATTGAAGACAACAATAAAAAATGGAAAGATATTCTATGTTATTAAATTGGAAGAATCAATACTGTTAAAATGTTCATACTACCCAAAGCAATCTAGAGATGCAATGCAATACCTATTAAAATACCAATGACATTCTTCATAGAAATAGAAAAAACTATCCTAAAATTTATATGAAACAACAGAAGACCCAGAATAGCCAAAGCTATCCTGAGCAAAAAGAAAAAAAACTGAAGGAATCACATTACCTGATTTCAAGTTATACTACAAAGCTATAGTAATCAAAACAGCATGGTACTGACATAAGAACAAACACATAGACCAATGGAACTGAATAAAAACCCAGAAAAAAATTCACACACCTCTAGTAAACTCACTTCAGAAAAGCTGTCAAGAACATACACTGGATAAAAGGGAGCCTCTGTTTAATAAATGGTTCTGGGAAAACTGAAGATCCATATGCAGAAGAATGAAACTACACCCCTGACTCTTGCCAGATACAAAAATCAAATCAAAATGGACTAGAGACTTAAATCTAAGACCTCAGACTATGAAACTACCACAAGAATACATTGGGGAACATCTCCAGGACATTGATATAGGTAAAAAGTTCTCGAGTAACATCCTACAAACACAGGCAACCAAAGCAGAAAGGGACAAATGGAATTACATCAAGTTAAAAAGTAAAGGGAACAATAAAAAAAAGTTAAAAGCAAAGGGAACAATAAACAAAGTGAGAATACAGTCCACAGACTGGGAGAAAATGTTTGCAAACTACCCATCTGACAAAGGATTAATAGCCAGAATATACAAGAAATTCAAACTCATTAGGAAGAAATCTAATAATCTGTTTTAAAATGGGCAAATGATTATCAGTTTTCCTAAATTAAACTATAAAGTAGATGCAATTCCAACAGGCTTTTAAAAAATTATCCTTGTAACATAATTTTAAATTGTGTATAAATAGGGGCTAATTATGAGAAAGATACACCTAAAGGTGAAAAGTTGGGGGTCATGCTCTAAAAGCAGGTTTTACATCAGCGTTGTATTAATTATTGACAGACAAATTGACCAAGAAGCATAATGGAGATTTCAGAAATAGATTTGCCCATGTAAGGAAATTTGATATAAAACAAGACATTACTGATGACTACATGGGAAATATGGGCTCTTCAATAACTGTTGCTATGAAAATCGATTTTCATTGCAGGTAAAAACATAATAAAATTTCTATATTAAGCCACAGTAACAATATCATATGGTTGAAATCATAGTGGAAGTAGAAACTACAATGCTTTTGTAAAACATTATAAAATGTCTATAAGACTTGGGGTAAAAATATTTCTTTAAAAATATTATAATATTAAAAATATTGCTAAATTTGATCATATTAAAGTTAAAAACATCTTTCCACTGAAATAAATGATTGTGAGTCTAAAGAGGTAAACTACAAACTAGGAGAAAAAAAATTGTAATCAAGGAATTGGCAATGAATTGGCAGAATATACAGAAATTTTAAACAGAATTTTAAAAATCAAAAAGAAGAAAATATACAAAATACACTTTAGATAAGTAGAAATGACAAAAATATACAATGACTCAGCATCATTACACATCAGCTAAATGTGGATTAAAATCATGATACCCAATATATTTGGAAAAATAAATAAATTAGGATGAGGACACAGGCTGTCCAAGTTATAAGACGACAGGAAACCTCACATACTATCACATATTTTGGTAATATATATTAACTATCTCTTGAGGAAATAATTCGAAATTGCCTAGTACAGTAGTCTCCTCTTATCTGCAGTTTTGTTTACCATGGTTGCTTATCTGTGGTAAACCACAGTTTGAAAATATCAAGTAGGAAATTCCAGTAATAAATAATTCATAAGTTTTAAATTGCACAGAATGACACGCATCATCCCATTGTGCGACATGTCTGTGCCATACACTCTACCTGTCCATTAGTCACTCAGCAGCCATCTCAAGTATCAGACCAACTCTGCCCATATTACAGTGCTTGTGTTCAAGTAACTCTCACTTTACTTAATAATGGACCCAAAGCACAGAATAGTGATGCTGTCATATTGTTATAATTATTTTATTTTATTATTAGTTATTTTTAATTATCTTACCATGCCAAAGTTATAAACTACATTTTATCATAGGCATGTATGTCTGTATAGGAAAAAAACATAATTTATAGGATTCAGTACATCCAACTTTTCAAGCATCCATTGGAACTCTTGGACTGGATCTTCCACATATAAGAGAGAACTACTGTAAATATGAAGTTAAAACTAATCTTTAATAATTTCATACTATGTACATTCCTTGGAAAATATATTTATGTACTACAGGAAACATGTTAAAGAATATTTATATCAGTCTTTCATAATAGCTACAATGGAAAACAACCAAATGCCCTTAAATAATACAATAGATAAATTGTTGTATATACATACAATAAAATACAGTGCAATGAAGAAAAAGAATGACCTACAGATGCAGTGTTATCATAGGTGAGTCCCAGAAGTATAGTAAGGCACAAAAAATGCAAGTCCTAAGATATTTCCTGCAATATTAATTTATATCAAGTGGAAAAAAAGTCAAAATCTCAAAAAATGTCTTAGAACATATCATCAAAGGGAAGCCTGTGAAAAAACAATGGAGGGATAGAGATGGAAGAGCTTATTGTGCTTATGTTCTAGTCACTTTCCTTTTTGTCTTTCCCCTTCCTTCCTTTCTTCCTTCCTTCCTTCCTTCTTTCCTTCCTTCCTTTCTTCCTTTCTTTCTTTCACCGAGTCTTGCTCTGTCACCAGGCTGGACTGCAATGGTGCAATTTTGGCTCATTGCAACCTCCACCTCCCGGGTTCAAGTGATTCTTCCACCTCAGTCTACCAAGTAGCTGGGACTACAGGCGCGTGCCACCATGCCCGGCTAATTTTTGTATTCTTAGTGTAGGCTGGGTTTCACCATGTTTGCCAGGATAGTCTTGACCTCTTGACCTCGTGAGCCGCCTGCCTCGGCCTCCCGAAGTACTGGGATTACAGGCGTGAGCCACTGTGCCCTGCCTTGTCTTTCTTATACTAATGATTGATAAAAACAGGTTTTCATTTGCTATTACGTTTTTAAATTCTTCCTTTACATTACATTCTATGCCCACATTTATATATTCAATATATCACTAAATAAAAATAAATACTGAAACATGACAACCTCATAAGTTTTTAGAGAGATTTCATGTGAAGATAATGATAATAATTTAGCAGTCTCTACTTTTCTTCTTTGAATTACTCAAAAGCAACAATTGGAACTGTTTTAAACGAGGCACTCCATTAACTATACAAAATGGGCACAGATAACAACCTCAAAACATAATTGAGCAGGAAATGATGCCACAGACAGTAGAGAACAAGCCAGGACTACTCTCAAGAGGATGAGGAGAGCAAATGCTGAGGCTGCTGGGACAGACCAGAAACCTATGATTCTCACAAGTGAAACACACATCTTAAGGTATGCCCCCTAAAGACTTGCTTTGTAAAAGCAGATATAGCATGTACCTATACTGGGATCGAAAATATTCCTGGATGAGTTTAGTGTTTGCAAAGCAGAGGAGACAGAGCTAAATAAAATCCAGATAGACTAGCTATATTTTCATTAAGTAAGCTGTCTCAGTGACTTCAAGGAAGAAGGAAACTGACATATTGAACAAGATCTCAGAATTACCTATTGTTGTCATTAGGCAGCGAGAAGAAAAGGCCACATAAACTTACACACCAAACTCTGAGAAATGAAAGACATTTCAGCAAGCCACTCTTTCTTTAAACAAACATGTAGGAAATAGCTTCTATAGGGGAAGGCAATACTCACCTGTTACTTAAAAAATTTTTCAAAAAAGGAAACAGCCGAAAAATTTGCATGACTCTACCACATGGAAAAGGAAGAAAACATAGAAGATAAAAATTGTTGCCAAATTTCAGCATAATTTAGTTTTTAAAAAATCAACTAAGCCGTTGCTTCTCTGAAACAAAGAACAAGAGTGCAAAGTGTAGAAATTCAGGAAGTCAACAGCAAAAGAACTTAACAGTGAGATGGCAGTGTTCAGAATAGAACATTAAGATAAATGTCATATTAGCCATTACAGAAATTTAGGTAAATTTGAAAGGACAACAAAAAGTGTTAATAATGGAATAATGCTCATAATTATAGAAATGAAAAGGTAAAGTGAGCAAAATAAAACAATTATAATGAATAAATCATTAAAATAACTAAATAGAAAATGTTGGTTACAGAACAGAGAAAAAGGATAGTGTACATTTGTAAAATTGAGTACCCAATATTTTGTAAAATATCTGATATAATAACTTAATTACTGCCTGACAAAATACCCTAAAATACAATGACTCCAAACAAGCACCATTTCATTTATTCAGTTTTTGTGCGTGAGGAATCAGAAAGGGCTTGGCTGTGTAATTATTTGGCTGTCTGTTCCGTCAACTGCAGTCAGCTGGTGTCTGTGCTGAATTAGATGTTCCAAATACATTTGGCTCTTACGTGTGGCCTATCTTTCTACATGGCTAATTTGGGCTTCATCTCAGGGTAGTCTAGCCATCCGACAAGCCCATGGTGGTTGGCTTCCAAGCGGGAATGTTCCAAGTGAGGTAAAAGCAGAAGTTGCAGAACTCTTGAGGTCTGGCCTCAGAAATTGTACAGCCTCACTTCCATCACATTCTATTGGTCAAAACAGAGAACCAGCCCAGATTCTAGGTGAGAATATTTCCCACCACTTGATTTTGGTGGGGAGTTGCCAAGAATTTGCATCCATCTTCTACTACACAAGTACATAACTCAAGAAAATAATACAAGAAATAAAAGAAAATTTGAATAACATGCTGAAAATACATCCTGTGTTCCAGGAAAAACTGAACCTAAATAATCACCATCAAACCATAGGCTTGTCATTTTCACAGACTCCAAATTATACAAATCGCTAACACTTAGTACTTACCATATGCCAGACATAAGGTTGCCAGATTTAGCAAATAAAAATGCCCTATACAACACTTGGGACATACTTATACCAGACACACAAAAAACCACTTGTTGGTTCAAATTTTAACAAGGCATCTCTTATTTTGTCTGGTAATGCTTCTAAGCACTATTTAAGAAATTTACTAGAGGTAGAAATTAAAGCCAAACAAAAAATAATTATAAGACGAGGGCAAAACATCTAGCAGTAAGTATTGAATTTATTTAAAGCGAGCTAAAATAAATATGGTGATTAGTTTACTAAAATAAGGTGTAAACATATGCCCTGAGCATGTAGAAAGCCTATAACTAACAAACATTTGAAGGTAAGGAGAGGGGTGAAAAGTGAGCAGCAGTCTACATATGCAGAGTTCTTCATTTTTACCAGGAAATCAGAATTTATGTTATTCAATTGATGCAAAAGTGATTGTGGTTATTTCTATTAAAAGTAACGGCAAAAACAGCAATTACTTTTGTACCAACCTAATAGAAATGATTATTTCAATAATAGGGCTATGCTCATAATGGTATGATGGTAGACATTATGAAAAACCATAACTAAGTAGAAGATGACATTGTAGAGGAATGAGAGAGAAGAGATAAAAGGAATTATGCTAATTTTATCATTGCTTATATTAGGCATATCAGTCAGGGTCCCAACAGGAAAGACATAGCACTCTCAAAAGAAGAAAACCTGAAACAGGATTATTTTCAAAGGAATATTTTACAACATGAAGATTTAGGGAAATCACAGGGAATGGAGCAGGAACCAGGCTTATTATACCTATCTTAGAAAGAATGAAGAATGCAGCATTGCTAGAATTCAGGAGTACAGCGTTATATAGAATTGGTCCCAATAAAAAGAACAGTGGTGGTTAAGTCAAGGGCACAGACTTTCCCTCCTCCCTCTGGCCTATGGCTTGCCAAAGTTCATCATTGGCTGAGCCTAACCAGAAGCCAGAGGTTATGGGAATTCATTCATATAGCTCCTAAAGGTCAGGCTTCTCAATCAAAGAGAAGAGATAGAAAGATGAAGAGTGAATCTGAAGGGGAAAACAAGATATTTGATGTGATAGTGAAATAGTATATACTGTCCGAAGACATAACTCACTTAGGGGATTATGCAATGGTATAGTTATAAAAGTACCAATATGGCAAAATAAATATATCAAAGGAAATAGACATAAAAAAACAAAGCAACACAATAGTCACATTAAAGAGGTTTACAAGCTATTGTAAGTATTTACAAGCTATCAAGGGCAATGGCAAAAACTTCAATTGCTTTTGCACCAACCAAATACTAAATAGATAGCTGATTATAAGATAATTTGAGATAACAAATATATTGCTATAGCAATAAATGCAAAAGGCTTATACTTAGTAAGTCATTCATATCAGCTTACAAAGAAAAAATTTCTTTCATTATTTTAAAGACATAATCTAAAGAGTGTTGTAAATAAAAGGATTTGCAAAGAAATGCCAGTAAAATACAGACAAACAAAAAAGAGTGAATGTGACCCTTATATCAGATAAAATAAATTCTTTTAACAGGTATTAAATAAATCTTCTAATAGGCATTAAATAAATTAAATAATAAATAAATAACAGGCAATTTCAACCCCTTATGGATGAAATATTGTATGAAAAAGTAACAAAGATTCCAAAGTAGCACTGGCAATTATAAAGCTAAGATTATAGAGGTTGAAAATACATAATAACAAAAAAAATTAGCAAAATATTTTAAAACACAAATCTTATTATATGATAGATCAAATGAGCAATTTTCTAAAGCTTTAAGTATACATGTGATCTAAATGACATAATAAATATACCTCTCTATAAAATTATTTGGGAAGTGTTCATTCCATTTCTATTTTCTGAGTTTGTGTATTAACATTACTGATAATTTCATGAACAGCCTTAAATGTTTCATGAAATTTATCAGCAGAGCCATCTGGGTCCCCTTGGGGAAATATTTATATGCATCAAAACTTGCTCTAAAAGAAAAAGGAAATCAGAAAAGACAGTCATAAAGATGCAAATAATTATCAAAGAGCTACTTCTAAAAAATCACCAAGTTAAGATAATTTTAAGAAGAGTATAACATCTCTCAAGACCAGGTAAATTAATACTATTTAAATTTTTCTAAGGCACTGAAAGGGAAAACTTCTGAATTCTTTATTTGAAATGAAGAAAATGTTAAACTAATAATAGCAACAAAATTGCAATAAAAAATGATGTAGCAAATCTCTCTATGACAATTGATAAACCTTGTGTGAAATACTAAACAGAAACCAGCAACACATTAGAAAATACAATAAGGCCAAGTGGAATTTTTTTCCAGAAATGCAAAGTGTTAAAAGCTAATGAAAAATAAAATCAAATCTACTTATATAATTAAACATATTAATAGTTTGAAATGGAGAATATTTCCCACAGATTAGACAGAAATTCGTAATATTTATTTTCCAATCTTTATTTTTAAAAATTTTAATAGAATTATATTATAATGTAAAATAGGATGACATGATATAAGGTAAGATGCCCATTGTCATTATTATTATTTAACATTGTTCTGAAGGTGTTGTTAGTATAGCTATAAAGCAGGGAAAAAAGAAGGAAGTGAAATCACTGCTAGTTTCAGACAATATTATTTTATATCATAAAAACAAATAACTACAACTGAAACTCAATAATAACTAAGAGAATTTTACAAGGTAAGTGAATATCAACTTGATGCTATTCAATACTATAGACAGAAATCTATAGCATTCATATGTAACACAATAACACTTTAATGGTAAATAATTTTCTATTTTTGATAGCAAAATTGTTGAAATGTATAGGAATAAATATATTAAGAAATATGCAAGACATATACAAAAAAACTTAAAACTTTTCTGACTAAAAGGAAGATAACAGAAATTCACATAAGGTTTTTCTTAAATAGAAAGGCTCCACATTATAGAAATAAAAACTTTACATATGATAATTTTTAAATGCAACATGGTCATAATTTTAATACCAACCATATAAGCAAAGCTAATGCCAAGGTAATATGGAAAATTTTAAAAGCAAGGATAGTCAGAGAACTTAAGAAATGGGAAGAATATTGAGAGATAATTAGCTTATGCAGATATTAAAACTTAATATAAGTATAAAGTAATTAAATTCGTGAGGAATTTGCTCATGTAGGATAAAGATACATCAATGAGATGGAATGGAAAAATGGAGTCACAGTTCCAAATGTAGACAGGATTTAGTATATGTTAAAGTAGACTTGATGTCTCACAGTGCTGGCAAAGGCGTGTGGAAAGAAGCATCCTCACATATTGCTGTTGAAAAACTATCATCTATCACAGAATCTAGCAAATGCAAATACACAAAGTTCTCTTTTAACCAGCTATTTCACTAGAAGACACCCTCACATCTACTCATACAAGTGTGAAATTGCATATGCTCTTGGTTACACGTAAGTCATTGCATGTAAGATTTAGAAATAACCTAGACCTTCATCGATAGAGGCCAGGCAAGTAGGAGAAAATATATCCTCATGTTGAAAAACTATTTGGCCTTAAAGGAGAATTAGAGAGCTCATAATGATATGAAATGATCTCTAAGACAAATTTTAAGTGAGAAACAAAGTTCCATCCATTAAAGTAACACATGCAACTATATATACATGCACACATACATGTGTATATATATTTATATATGTATATATATTTACATATTAAAATGTATATATATGTGTATATATATTTGATTGTATATGAACATAAATTTTTGGAAAAATATTTAAAAGACAGAAAGCACTTCCTTCCCTTCTTCCCTTCCTTCCTTCCCTTCTTCCCACCTTCCTTCCTTCCCTTCCCCTCTCCCTCCCTTTCTCTCTCCTTCCCTCCCTTCTTTCCCTTTCTTTCTTTTTCTTTTTTCTTTCCTTTCTTTTTTCTTCTTTCTTTCTTTCTCTTTCTTTCTTTCTCTTTCTCTTCTTTTTTTTCTTTCTCTCTTTCCCTTTTCTGTCTTTCTTTCTTTACCTTTTTTGCAACTGAGTCTCATTACATTGCCTGGCTTGTCTCCAACTCTTGAGCTCAAGCAATAAACCCAAAGAATTATCTCACTTCAGCCTCTGGAGTAGCTGGGATTACAGATGTGCACCACCATGGCCACTGCAAGAGGAAGAAAATATTGGTTGCCTATAGTAGGCAGAATGGCTGAGGTCAGAGGTGAATTGAAGAGTGTTTTCTAAATACTTTATATGTTTGAATTTCACACCACATGTATTATCTACTCAAAAAATCGAATATACACAATTTAAACATTTAAAAAATTAACAAAGTGAGTAAGAGTAATTCTTAGTCACAAGAATAAACTAAAGCATTATCATAAATATATCAAGTATATTATAGGAGGTAGATTTCCAACCCCTAGAATTATTGTCACATTCCTACCTGCTCACTCTGTAAATTTAGTCAAAGAAATGTCCTGGCTTACAATGCTCTATCCAGCCCTCACATCTTAAAGACATCTGGAAATTCAGGATCTTCTGATTTTATTAAAGATTTTTTAAAAGTTGACAAAAGTTTTCTTTTTTATTCTCTCTAAATTACTGCAGCTAAAAAATAAAGACAAAAAATATAGTACATTTAATGGATTGTATTAAAATTTCCATGAGCATAGAGATTTGGGTTTTGAGAATTTTATTTCAGGACCCTGGGTCTGGACAAGAACCAAATACCCACTAGCAGACGCATCTGGTGATTTCAGCAGAGGCCCCATTAGAATGATCAGAGACTCCTTTGTGGATGTTTGCTTCTGATACAAAGTAGTCTTAAGACAGGATAGATTTATGTGTATTGGCAGAGCCAAGTAGCAAATGGAATGTATTCTCACAGTATGTCTGGACTGAGCCTGTGTGATTAAATCCTAACTTTGATGAATCCCAGACCTTCAGGGAAGAGAAAATAAAGTCAGAAGTTAGTTGGTTAATAAGAAATTACCGAATCACTCAAGCTCTAAGATGTTGTAAAAGGGAGAAACATTTAGTAGATACATAGAAAAATTGAGGTAAAAAATTAGAGAATAAAAATTATTCTTTTCCAAAAATAGTAGTCTATCTTCCCCTCCAATTTGCTTCCATACTATTGTGTAACCAAACCTACATTATCACCCTAAGTACAGCACTTATTCCAAAGCATTACAAGATTTTGTTTAGGTACTTCCTTTTTCAATAGTCTGTGGATTCCTTGCAGAGAAAGAAAGCTTCTTACTTATTCTTATATAAGTAGGGTCTCATATAATGTGTGATACACAGTCAACACTCAATATTTTGTTAAGAGAGGGAGGCAATGAATGAATGAGTTTGTAGATAAATGGCTAAATACCAGTGACATCAATCTTATACTAATGTGATTCCGTAGTATATTTTCAAATGATGTGATATAAAATTGTAGGACAAACTGATTTTATTTTATACACATTATAAAGGTGTATATGTATCAAAAATATATTTTGATAATTCAAAATGTTAGAGCTAAGATTTGAAACAGATCTAGAAACTGTACCCAACATGAAGTGCTGCTCAGTATTTTTAAGTATTCTCAATGGCTATGCCATTGGTGCTGGTGAGCTTTGTATAGCCCTGTACAGAATCTTTATAGAGCTCAGTAAAATCTTGATTACATAAAAGGCTTGAGGAGTTGAGTGCTGTAATAAAATTAGCTGGAAAATATTTATGTCAGCATCTAATAAAATGTTTCTAAAATCTAAAAACCCATTCTTCATAGTTCCCTTAATAAAAGTACAGGCATACACTGTATAATGACATTTTGATCAGTGATGGACCACATATAAACAACGGCAGTTTCCTAAGATTACAGTATCATATTTTTATTGTGTCTTTTCAATGTTTAGATATGTTCAGATAAACAAACATGTACCATTGCATTACAATTCCCTACAGTATTCAATACGGTAACATGCTGTACAGGTTTGTAACCTAGGAGCAATAGGCTATACAGTATAGTCTATGTGTATAGTGGGCTATACCATCTAGGTTTGTGTAAATATACTCTATGATGTTCACTCAATGGAAAAATCACCTTGCAACACGTTTCTCAGAATGTATCCCTATCATTAAGCAATTCATGACTGTATTTTTAAAAGTGTAGCTGTTACAGAACTAATGGCCATTTTTCAGAACATTCATTTTAACTGCTAAGAATTCTAGATAATTAGGATGTATATATACTTACACCAGAACAGTGTATATTTTCAGCTATGATTTAGTTTCTACCTCCAATTAAAATGGGAAAACCATGAGAATGGGATCTAAAAATCTTAAATGAAATATTTGAGAACCTAAATGCAACAATGCATACATATACACATTGAGCTGTGTCCAGGAACTCAGCAATGGTATAATATTAAAAGTTTATTAGAAGTGATGTCAATAAAAATGGTGGAATAAGGACCTCAGAAAATTTTCTCCTTCACAAAAACAATCAGAAAACTCTCAAAAGTATCATCAGAATAAACTATTTCAGAACTCTGGAAATTAACCAAGGGCTTACAGAAAACTAGGGAGCATTTATTTAAGAAAAATAATTGAATGTCTGTAGGTAAGCTTGTGGCAATTTAACCTTCCCTATTCTCATAACCCCCACCTCCAAAGCTTTTGATATCATTGAATATGAACAACTTGTGATTGCAGTGAAAGTGAGCAATGTAGTAGCTACCAAATGGGGCAGAAGAGCATTTGATCTTCAAAGACTCACTTTCAGAGCTTTTTATTATTTGACATATCTGTCAGTTCTTTGGAAGATTTCTTTTGTTAGGCTACTTTATTTAAACTCATCTGGAAGTTGCAGAGTATGAACAGCCTTTTCTTTGGAGTAGGAAAAGCATTTTCCAAAAAAAGAAAACAATTATAGACAAATGTTGAACATCACAGCTGCCTGATATCATCGATAACAGTTGAAATACACAATAGTGTCATCAAAATATTAAAAGAAAATGCTGAGAAATGAGATGTTAACAGAGGACTTGAAAATGCTCTAAAAATTTTCTGGGAATCTAAAATGTTCTAGATATCAAGTATTTTACATTCCCAAAACTATACATATGTTTAAGAAAGATGTGAAATGTCTTTACAGTCTCATCTCTGGCTAATGTTCTTCACAAGCAGGAAGTGAAGACTAAGGCAGTGTTGTAAAATCTGTGAGAATTCAAATATGCACTTAGATGCACACATAGCCACTTGACAAAGATTTGAAGAATTATTGATTTCAGGCAACTCTCTGTGCAACCAGCAACAGACTGCCATGCTAATCAAGCAGAGATTTCACATGACAAAGAAAGAAATTATTTAGGCAGATAGTAAGGATAAGAAAGGCTTTAGTTTTAATGAAAGCAGCTCCCAAATCATTTCTTTTCTAACAAAAAGCAGTCTATAAAACCAAGCTGCAGACATAGGCAAGCAAGTTGGAAGCTTGCATGGGTATGAATGCTGGCAGCAGTGCCAATAGGAAAAGGCTACCTGGGGACTAGGCATCTTCAACATGGTGGTTTTATCTTCCCTTTCCTTGCCCTGTACAGTAGGGAGCAGACAACATGGCACCAGCCAAGTGAAAAGTCCATTTGCATAAGAAGATAAGGATGGGGTGGTCAGCTTCCTCATGCTGTGTAAGCATCACACCTGGTCCAACCAATCTGTGGGCCCTATGTAAATTAGACATCACCTCCTAAAACCTTTCTATAAAATCTTGTGCATTCTACTGCAGGCTAGAAGACCCACTTGAGAATTCTTCTCTCTCTCTTTAGGAGAGAGTGCTATTCTTTTTCTTTTGCCTATTAAACCTCCACTCTTAACTTCACTCCAGATGTGTCTGTGTCCTTGATTTCCTTGACATGAGGCAAAGAACCTCAGGTATTAACCCCAGACAATGATGTCACTCAAATATTTGGCCTGTAAACAACAACAAATCAAATAAATTGTCACTGAGAAGGCCCAGAAGCTTTACTTATTTGACAAATATTTGAAATAAACTTTTTTAGATGTGTTTGAAAAACTGAAAGAAAACTGACATAGTTTGAATTTGTTTCCCTGCCCAAATCTCATGTCTAATTGTAATCTCCAATATTGCAGGAAGCGCCTGGTGGGAGGTGACAGGATCATGGGGGTAGATTTCCACCTTGCTGTTCTCATCATAGTGAGAGAGTACTCATGAGATCTGGTTGTTTAAAATAGCACTTCCCCCTTCACTCTCTATCTCCTTCTCTGCCATGTTAATATATGCCTGCTTCCCCTTCATCTTCTGCCATGATTATAAGTTTCCTAAGGCCTCCCCAGCCATGCTTCCTTTATGGCCTGTGGAACTTTGAGTCAATTAAACCTCTTTGCTTCATAAACTACCTAGTCCCAGGTAGTTCGTTATAGCAATATGAGAATGGACTAATACAGAGACATACTTAAAGAATGAAAGGAACACATAAAAATAATGTCTCACCAAATAGAAGAAGACAATGATGAGATTAAAATCATAAAATAGAAACAAATGGAAATTCTAGGGTTGAAAAATACAATAACAAAAATTAATATTTTCCATAGAAATGAAATAGTAGATTTGACCAGCTAGAATAAAGAATACATTTCCTAGAAGATAGTTTAATTCATTATACAGTCAAAGGACGTAAAAGAAGAAAAGAGTAAAGACAAATGAACAGAACCTCACAGAATCAAGGCATCATCAAACATACTGATATTCACACAATGGAAGCTCAAAAAAAAAGGAAACAGAGAAAGAACAAATGAATATAAAAATATAATAACTAAAAATATCCAAAATTTGATGAAAAATATTAATCAATACATTGGAAAAAGTCAATAAATGCAATGGAAAATAAACTGAAGGAGACTGAAACCTAAACACCTCATTATCAAAATGTTTAAAGCCAACAAGTGAGAAATAAGAGAAGTGACTCATCATGCACAAGTGGTTCTAAATAAACTTAACAGCTGATGTTTCAACAGAACCCCTGGGAGTCAGGAAGCAATAGGATGATATATTCAAAGTGCTGAAAGGAAAAGACTATCACCAAGAATTCTATATTAGGTAAAACTTTCTTTAAAAGTAAAGGAGAGGGGCAAGGCGCTGTGGTTTACTCCTGTAATCCCAGCAGTTTGGAAGGCCAAGGCAGGGGAATTACTTGAGCCCAGGAGTTTGAGACCAGCCTCGTCAACATAGTGAGATCTTGCCTCTACAAATGAAAATAAAAATAAATGAGGTGGGAGGATCACTTGAGTACGGGATATCCAGGCTACAGTTAGCCAGGATCATGCCACTGAACTTCCACTTGGGTGTCAGAGCAAGCTCTGGTCTTAAAAAAAAGACAAATAAAGGAGGAATTAAGATAAGGTATTCCAAGAAAGAAAACAACAAAACAAAACTGAGTTTATTGCTACCATAATTTACCTACAAAAAATGATAAAGGAGCTTTCAGGCTAAAACAAAGGTAGTCATACGATAATTACATTAAAAAAGAAGCAAAGAATCCTAAATAGACCTATATCAATCAAAAGAAGACATTTAAATAGCCAAAAAGTATATTTTAAAATTCTCAACATTATTAATTATCAGAGAAAAGCAATTCAAAACCACATGAGCTATATCATCCCAGTTAAAATAACTATTATTAAAAAAGACAAGAAAATGTTAGCTAGGATGCAAAGAAAAGAAATAATAAATGTTTAAGATGAATAATTATCCTTATTTGACTATTAATGCATACACATATCAAAAATCTCATGTACACCATAAATATGTAAAATTATTATGTATCAGTAAAAATAAATTTTTAAAGAAACACAGGAAGTAAAGAACTCTGGTAAAGTTAGCTATATAGGTAAATGGAAAAGGGAATGTAAGTGTACTTTTTGTTATAATATTTTTTGTCCTATCTGACTTTTAAAAAATAACTGGAAAGCAAGAATTATAAATCTATGTTCTTAAACATACAATGGATAAAGTTTTAATTTATTTAAAATAACAGCCAAAGGAAGAAGGTGGCAGAGAATGAAGTTTGTAGGAGCCATAATTTTATATATTATTGAATTTAAGTTGATACTATCTGAACCAGATTTTTATATGTTAAAGTGTTATTTTTAAATTCCAAGAAAACAACTAAAAAACTCGAAGGAATTAGTAAACGAAATCACAAGAAGATAAAATTGCTACACTAAAAATGTCTACTTAACACCAAAGAATCAGCAACAATAGAAAAAAAGTATGATACATATAAAAAACAAATAGCAAAATATTAGCTGTATATTCTACCTTATCGGTAATTAAATAAAATATAAATGGAATAAATAATTCAAATCAAAGGCAGAAAATGACAGAATGGATTAAAAAACACCAAGATTCAAATATATATTGTCTATCAAAATATACTTTTTAGATTCAAAATACAGATAAGTTGAAAGTAAAAGGATGAAAAAATATATTCCATGCAAAATTACCAACAGAGAGTTGAAGTGGCTAAACTATTATCAGATAAAATAGACTTCAGGGCAAAAATTGTTATTGGAAACAACGACTTTTTGTAACGATAAAGGGATAAATCTATCAAGAATATATAACAACTATAAACAAATATGCACCTAACAATACAGTCCCAAAATACACAAAGCAAAAACTGACAGAATTGAAGATACCACTATAAAAACACAATTAATTACACACACCCTTGACATGAAAAAATAACTATACAATCAGGTCTACATAACAACCAGCTAACAGCACAATGGCAGGATTCAATTTTCACATATCAATATTGACCCTGAGTGTAAATGGACTAAGTGCCCCACTTAGGCATAGAGTGGCAAGCTACATAACAAAGCAAGATGCAACTGTCTGCTATGTTCCAGAGACCTTGTGGAACTTTGAATCAATTCAACCTCTTTTCTTCATAAATTACCCAGTCTCAGGTAGTTCTTTACAGCAGTATGAGAAAGGACTAATACAGAGACACAGTTAAAGAATGAAAGGAACACATAAAAATAATGCCTCACCAAATAGAAGAAGACCATAATGAGGAAGGAGACCCAGGCATCTGGGATCAACTTCGCCTTTGACTGCCATACTGCATTTCAATAGAAATAAAGGCTGACTGATTGGCCCCTCTTGATTCTCCTTCCTGTAGGTGGCAGGCTTGGTCTTGGGGAAACTCTCCTGAAGGCACTGCTTTTACTTAAAACCAGATCAAACCCAAAACCTTTTCACATGTGAATGCTAAAACTGTAAACCTGAAACCCTTTCATATGTGGTTTCTAAAGCTGTAAACCCAAAACCTTTTCACATATGAGTCCTAAAACTGTAAACCTGAAATGCTTTCATATGTGATTTCTAAAATGGTAAAACCAAAACCCTTTCATATGTAATTTCTAAGACTGTAAACCTAAGATTCTTCCACTTGTAATATCTAAAGTATAAGCCTATATAAAGGCAGAACTTTCCTTTGTTAGAGGAGCTGGGTAATTAGGAAACATCACTCAGCTCCCGGCTGTAATAACGATAATAATAATAATAAACTCCTTCCTTCCCCATTTGGTGTTCAAGGGCTCTGTTTCCTGTGGCCACTCCTGCTACAATAATAAGGAGATTAAAATTATAAAATAGAACCAAATGAAAATTCTAGGGTTGAAAACTAAAATCACAAGATTTAAAAATTTACCATAGAAGCAAAACAATAGATTCGACCAGCTAGAATAAAGAATACATTTCCTAGAAGATAGTTTAATTCATTACATAGTCAAAGGAAGTAAAAGAGGAAAAGAATAAAGATGAATGAACAAAACCTCAGAGTATCATAAGGCATCATCAAACATACTGATATTCACACAATAGGAGCTCCAAAAGAAGAAAGCGGAAAAAGAACAAATGAATATGGAAAAATGACTGAAAGTGTCCAAAATCTAATGAAAAATCTTAATACATTTGAAAATGTCAATAAATACAAAGGAAAATAAACTCAAAACTGAAACTAAACATCTCATTACCAAAATGTTTAAAGCCAACAAGTGAGAAACAGCAAGAGAGAAATGACTTCTCATGTACCAGTCATTCTAAATAAACTTAGCTGCTGATGTTTCATCAGAACCCATAGATGTCAAGAAGAAATAGGATGATACATTCAAAGTGCTGGAAGGAAAACACTGTCACCAAGAATTCCATATTAGGTAAAACTTTCTTTAAAAATAAAGGAGAGGGGCCAGGCACAGTGGCTCACTCCTGTAAACCCAGCATTTTTGGAGGTCAAGGCAGGAGGATTACTTGAGCTCAGGATTTCTTATAAGTAAGAACACCCATAGGCTCAAAGCAATGGGATGGATAAAAATCTAACATTCAAACAGAAAACAAAATGGAGTGTACATAACTATTCTTATATAAGGTAAAACAGACTTTAAACCAATGATAAAAAAAATGGAAAAAGAAGTAAATTATAGGATAAAAGTTTCAATTACAAAAAAGACAATGATTCTAAATATATACTCATTCAACGTTGGAGCACCAAGATTCATCAAACAGGTTCTTAGAGATCTACAAAGACATCTGGGCAACCAAACAATAATACTGGGAAACTTTAACACCCCAGTGACACCATTAAATCAATCACAGAGGCAGAAAACTAAGCAAGATATTCTGGACTTAAACTTGACACTTGACCAACTGGACCTAATAAACATCTACAGAACACTCCACCTGACAACAATAGAATATACAACGTACGCACATGGCCTATACTGTGGCCATAAAGGCAGTTCCAATAAGTTCAAAAAATAAAAAGTAAAATTATACCAACTGGTGCATTCAAAGATCTCAGAACAATAGAAATAGAAGTCAATACAAAGAAGATCGATGAAAACCACACAATTACATGGATGCTAAACAACCTGCTCCTGAATGACTTTTGGGTAAAGAAAGAAAATAAGGCAGAAATTAAACAATTACTTGAAACTGATGAAATAAAGACACAACATACCAAAATTTTTGGGACACAGCTAAAGCAGTTTTAAGAGAAAACTTTATGGCATTAAACATCTACATAAAGAAGTTAGAGAGATCTCAAATTAACAACCTAATGTCACATCTACAGAAACTAGAAAAACAAGTGCAAACAAACACCAAAGATAGTAGAAGAGAAGAAATAACCAAAATCACATTAAACTGAACGTGAGATGTCAAAATCCGTACAAAAGATCAACAAAATAAGATATTGTTTATTTGAAAAATTAAACATGATTGATAAACCACTAACTACATTAATTTTAAAAACAGAAGATCTAAATTAATACAATCAGAAATAACAAGGGCGACATTACAACTAATCCCATAGAAATACAAAAAAATTCTTAGAGATTACTACTAAGAACACTACTATGCATGTGAACTAGAAAACCTAGAAGAAATGGATAAATTCCCAGAAACAGAGATTCTCCTATGATTGAACCAGGAAGAAATAAAATTCTGAACAAACCAATAACAAGTTCCAAAATTAAATTACTAATAAAAAGCCTACCAACCCCCACATCCCCCCACACACAAAAATCCCTGGACAAGATAAATTTATATCAAAATTCTACTAGATGCACAATGATTAGCAAGTCTCAATCCTTCTAAAATTACTTCAAAAAATCAAGGAAAAATAACTACTCCCTAATTCATTCTACAAAGTCCACATCATGCTGATACCATCACCTAGCAGACAAAACAAATAAAGATAACTTCAGGCCAACATCTCTGATACACATAGACACAAAAATTATCAGAAAAATACTAGCAAGCCTAATCCAGGAACACACCAAAAAGCTAATTAACTATGATTAAGTAGGCTTAATCATAGTTAATTAATAGTATGATTAAGTAGGCACAAAGTGGGTTAATATATGCAAATCAATCAATGTGTTTCACAATATAAACAGAAACCACATGATCATCTAAATAGATGCTGAAAAAGTCCTTTGATAAAATTCAACTTTGCATCATGTTAAGAAGTGTCAAAAAATAGGAATCAAAGGGACATCCCTCAAGTAATAAGGGCCATCTATGAAAAACCCACAGCCAACATCATACTGACTGAACAAATAAAAGCTGGATGCTTTCTTCTTTAGAACTGGAACAAGACCAGAATTCCCATTCTCACCACACTTATTCAACATAGTACTAGAAGTGATAGCCAGAGCAATGAAGCAAGAGAAAGAAATAAAGGAAAATTTATAGCAGCAAACACACAGATTTGGAAAAAAATCTTACATAGTCATTCATCTTAAGAAGATAGAAGTAACAAGGTGAACTAAGCCCCAAGTAAGCAAAAGAAAGGAAATAATAAGTTTCAGTGCACATAAGTGAAATGGAGAATACAAAAGCATTAGAGAAAGTAAACAAAACTAAAAGTTGGTTCATTGAAAAGTGAACAAAAATTATGAAGCCAAAGCTAGATTGACCAACAGAAAAAGAAAAATAAGAAATTGTTACATTACTAAAATCAGAAATGAGAGTGGGCATTACTACTGACTTTTAGAAATAATATTACTAACAATTATATGCTGAAAAATCAAATAATTTAAATGAAATTGATATGTTCCTAAAAAGACAACAAAAACTATTCAAACTAATGTAAAAAGAAATTGAAAATCTTTTTAAAACTATTATCAAGTATAAAAATTGAAATAGTATTTAAAAGAACTCCTGAGGCCTCTGTTCTGTTCCATTGGTCTATGTCTCTGTTTTAGTACCAGTACCATGCTGTTTTGATTACTG
>CAUYQU010049371.1:0-24470 GCA_963574635.1 Cheracebus regulus | reverse complement strand
AAAAAAAAAAAAAAAAAAAAAAAAAAAAAAAAAAAAAAAAGAGAGAGAGAGGCAAAATAAACAAAACAACCCACATTTAGAAGAACAGCAAATTTGAAATATGAGTTAAATTTTTTAACTACATTATGTTAAGTTTGTGTAAATAGAGCCAGGTTAGAAACCAGGAGTCCTGTGTTTAAAATTTGGTATATCTACCAAATAGTTGTGTGATCTTGGGAAATAACCTTAACCATTCATTCCAAAGTTTGTTCCTCTCTTTTTTATTAAATTAAGGGGTTGTCACAAATGACCTTTAAAAATGTATTCTTGCCTATGATCCTAGATATTATTCTAAACATATCTCTAATGTGAACTAATGCCATAATACTAAACATTAGCACATTTCTATTCACATTAATACCTCTGTTTATTAAATTTGACCTCTATATATATCTAATTTACAGTGGCCCATTTTCAAATGAATGTCATTTCTAAATAAGTGACAAATATGTATTTCTGCAATGTATTTTGTCTTGGAAAGATCTCTTTAAAACGGTGAAAGAAAGCATGCCAAAATATAAACCAAAAGAACCTGTTCTTATTTCTCGCAAAATTATTTTCATTCAACCACTTATAAATTAACTTATGCTTCTAGTCATGCTTATACCTCTAACCATAATCGTAGTACTCTCTTAAATGTCCTTGAACTTAGTAGAACCAGATCACCAAAAAAACTTCTATTAGGAAGCAAAAAGGGGACAAAAAGAGTACCGGTGATGGAGGTAAAGCTCATTTGGATGCTATTGATTTGTTTTTGGTGTTTCTTTTATAATTTTAGTATTCTTTGTTACTTTCTGCCTCAACCTCAAGCAACTGTTTCAAATCTCAAACATTTTCTGACCACTGAGGTTTAAAACATTGCCTTCATGCGTAAGTGTTGATTCAAGGGTCCTGAATAACTTAGTACCATTTGTTACATGATGCTGCTGGAATCTAGGTGGCTGTCAAGAAATAATGCTTTCATTTTCTTCTCCCAGATTCCATCGAATTGAGCAGGTGCCTGAAGGTAGAATTCTTCACAGGTCCTGGAAGTCAGAAATGTCATTGATTAGCAGTGAAAGAGGAATATAATACACAAAGGTCTTTTAAACAACCCCTACCAGGTCTATAAAGACACTGTTTCATTCAACAATTTCATCAAAAGGATGGCATATTCCCAATCATTTTTACAAATTTTACTGGAATGAAAACAAACTCTTTGCTTTCAACGAATATATGTCTTTCTTTTGCCTTGCTTAAGATATCAAATAATGCATTATTCCATAATCCATTCACACACACATATAAAAATAATAATCATCATAAATAAGATTGCAAAACAAGTGAATTTTGAACAAGCGGTTTGCAAATCACAATTTATCTGCTTTAATGTATATTTGGAAATGTCTCACCAGCAACTCTGGCATTTATTCCTAAACACCAGACCTCAAAATCTCTGTGTCTTATTTGGCATTGGGAAAGGGCACAATCACTATATGGCAAGAGGTGTAAGGTTTCATTTGAGTACTTTTCCAAAGATTACTCTGTAATATGATATTAAGACAGGATTTCTTTCTACACAGATGTTGATTCTTATTCGTGTGCAAGGTGGGATATTTTCCCATTTAGATGCTTTGAGGCATTAATGTGATCATTCAAGGAACTTGGCTGTGCTCTTGATAGTCTCTTTAATTCTGGTTTTGGAGGAAACTTTTACTCAATCACAGAGAAATTCAATAAAATGTAGTTACAATTAGGACTGTTAGCACTAAAAAGGTCCACAGAATTCTCAGCATTCTATTAATCCAATAATAACAACAACAAAATCCTTACAAGTCTACATGGGCATTTTTCTTTAAATGCATTAGATAATTGGGTTGCATTATTTAGATAAAGGCATCATTTAATTATAACTACGCCTAAGCACATTTACTAAGTTATTGCCAACTATGAATATAGATACATTGATGAGATAAGAAATTTGCCATCTAGGGGTTCACTGACAAATTAAGAAAAAAAATCCTTATATATTTATTGTTAATTCTAGGTAGCTAGAGATAAGATTCTTAATTAAAGAAAACCTCCCTTTTCAACTATAATAGTCTGCTATTTTTTAATGACAACTTTTATACCTCACCTCCTTTTCCCCTGTCCCTCCTATCTGGGCTAGCTAAGATTAAAGCCTAGGTGCTACCTTATTTGATCCCCATGAAAGACTAAAACTCATGCAAGCTTCTGCCTACATGTGAGGACCCTCACCCCGGCCCCACCCTGAAATCACAATAAAACCCAGAGTCAGTCTCCTTTTCTGGTCCTCCCAAGCCATTACAAGACTTGAGAGGCTTACCCAGACCTTTTCAGGGACCTCAAAAGGTAAATAATAAACATTTTCAGACCTCCATTGCTGTGTGTGACAACATGGGTCTCAACATTCAAACCAAACTTTTGAGTGCAGGTCTACGCTGCCTTTGGGAGGGAAACACAACATCCACTCAAGTTTGAAACCAGTTGAAATGTCACAGGAGTCAGACTCATGGAAATCCAAATAACAGCTATTCTACAGATAAAATGCGGAGATGAAGCACATTTTTAGACATGATTGTATGAAGTAGTTTCTCATCCTCGATCCCAGGTAACAATCAAAGTAGTCTGGGTTATGCTAGAATAACACATATTCCTAAAATATATACGTGGCAGTTAATTCCCCCTAATTACAAGTACAGCTGAAAGATCACAGGTTTCTGTCATAGCAGTATTATCACCTAATAAAGAGCAGAGCAGAATATGGGTGAGGGGAAGAGAGAGAGAAAGAGAAAGAGTGAGAGAAAAAGAGAAAGGGGGATAAGAGAGAGGAGGGGCTGCATAAAAGAGAAGACTTATCTCATATAAACCTACCGGTCCTAGCTTGGTGCAGTAGTGCTACCTGCAGACCCAGCTACTCAGAAGACAGAGATTTCCTGAGCCCAAGACTTCAAGTCTGTGGTGATCTATGATCACATCACTGCACTCCAGCCTGGGCAACAGTAAAAGACCACATTTTAAAACCTACCAATCCTCCTGTAAGGAGAATTAGGAGAACTGAGTGATATGAGAGCAAAATTGTCAACAGTAGAAATGTCAGCAACCACTCAGACCAAATCCAGCTGCAATCTGCTTTTGCAAATAAAGTTTTATTAAAATATAGTCATGCCTGATCCTTTATAATTATAGCTGCAACAATTATTCATGCAACAACAGCAGAATTTAGTAGTCCTGAGACAGACCCCAGGCCTGCAAAGTCAACAATGTTTAACCTCTGACCCTTTACAGGAAACATTTGCTGACCTCTGTTCTAGATGTCCATCTATAAGGACATTCAAGGACAGATAATTTAAGACAAGCAGTAATATCAAAATATGAGAGCAAAAAGAAAACAGGAAAATAGTATTTCTCCTATTATTATAACCTGAGTAAAACTTTGGCCAAGATGAGTCAGGGAAGGATGTTATGGGCAAATCATGGACCTACAGCTTGAACAACAGACAATAGGTGAGAAGGACCAGCCTTCTAGAAGGAACCCTGATTATCTCAGTCTGGCAAAGGGAAAGCACAGAGGAAGCAAAGGTGGGAAGCAAGAAATACAAGTCAAAGAGAGTAGCTGTGGTACCGAACATGAAACCGTCTCACCAAAGTTGCTAATGAAAATGTTGGGCATCTCTGCCCTGGAAGGAAGACTAAAGGGAAATGACATAATAACATGTTTTTTTTTTCCGAATAAAATTTGAAAAGCAGATAAAGAGAAGTATGATATCCTTACACTGTTTACCTTAAGTGGTTCCTGGGTTTTGGAATCTGTGAATCATTAATGAGAGATCAAATGGGAGACTGAAAATTTGTTTCCAGCATTAACTTTTGCCAAGCGATTACATATATAGTCATATCTATGTGTGTGTGTGTATATAAATATACATACATTCATATATATATGTGTGTGTGTATATATATATATATATATATATATATGTGTGGGCATATATAATTTATAACATAATCCCAGATTATGAGATATATATGCATGTGTGTATATATAATATATATATTTATACATTTTTCATATATATTGATATATATATAAATTTCATATAAATATATATGAGAAATGTATTACATATAATATATATGATTTATTATATTATGCTATTTATTATTACATATATTATATAACTTTCATATATATTAAAATATAAATATGTATTTATATTTATATAATTATATATTCATGTACATAAATATGCATAAAATTTACAAATATACATATATATATATGCACTCATATATATCTCATAATCTGGCATTATGTTATAAATTAGAAGTCATTTTAATATAAAAGGATAACAATTCGTAACCTTGGAATAAAAGAAAGCCTTTTTAAATTGAATATGCTTTAATTTATTAAAAAGTAAATAATTTAAATTTTCCATTCTTTTAATGACTAATGACAGCTTTATCACAGACCTGCACCAAACTCTTAATGAAAATTGAAGACATATTTGTAAGTGCAGAAGACAATCATGGAACCAGGTGAAAGAAAGATAAACTAAGGCTAACGGTGATCACATAAAAGGAATTGATTCTTTCTTAAACAATAATTAATATTTCTCTTTGAAAAAAAGACTAGATTATTTAAAAAATGCTGTCTTATCTTAGGATAGTCTCCCTAACCACAGGACAATTCAATAAAAGGCTGTGTAATGAAGTCTGACATGCCCAGAGGATTGCGAGAGAACAGCAGCATTCAGTAGCTGGCTTTTGGGTGTCAGACACATTACTAGGTCCTGCATATTTATAATCTCCATTAATGCTACGAGAAGCTGATGAATTTGCCCAAGGTCATACAGCGTGTAAATGGAAGACATGAAATTAAAACCTGGGCCTACTTGCATCTTACCATTGCTTCGTTTTCCTTCATGTGTCGTACCCAAATATGGCTGGGAAATTGGACAAAGTCCTCACAAATATCTCTACCAGTGTGAAAGTTCTGGATCTTGCCGATCCACACTGTGGCAATCATAGAGAAGAGAGATGTGGATGTTTCGAAAGACAACTGAGCCAAACCCACTCTAACCACGGAATATGCCACAGAGGTCCACCTAACACATGTTTAATATTGTATAGCTAATTCAAGACATCTGTGAATCCAAGTCATTGCATAATCCAGGGTGGCAATGAGAGAAGTGCATAGTATAACAATCAGGCCAGCTAGGAAGGCAGCCAGAAGATGGACTGGATGGACTGGAAGTATTACGGGAAGATTCCTGTAAGAGACATAGCAGGATTCATGAAGTATAAGAACAATTTCGTCAAGAGGACACAAACCTGGAAGGAATTACATTTTCTCCTCTCCAGTCCCTGTTCACATTACAACACAGCTCACATGTAGCTTTCCTCTTGAACATGTCTCCTATCTCATTCTTTCTCTTTCAGAATTACAGGACTTCCACTTTGCAACTACTATAGTTGCTACTTGCAAACACCTGTGTCTTAGCTGTCATCTATTACATTTCTCTGTCTTCTACTATATTCATAATGTTGCTTCCTTGAGGAAAATGTCATATCAGTTACAGGAATGTGTTTGTATGTGTATGTGTACATCCATCTTGCAATAAATAGCAGAGTACCAACTTATGATGGGAGTTTAACACAGTTTTCATGCCTTTAACAAAGGAAAAACATCAACAAAGAAATGAAGGTCCTCTGTGTTTGACCAGACTAAATAATAGGATGAAAAGAAAGAATTTGTTGAACATAGTATTGAACCAAATACTGTGTTAGGCAATTCCATACCTAAGAGGTTGTAATCCCCACTCAAACACTTTACAGATGAGAAAATCAAAATCCACAGAGTATAAGTTGACTGCCTAAGTTAGGACAGCTGGCAAACAGCAAGACAAATAATTTCATTTAGGTTTTGTGAATCTCAAGTCCTTTCAGTTTTATCACCTCCGGGTCTGCTGATGGCATGGTTGGTCTGTGGAACAGACAGAAATTAGTTTAAATGTGGTATTTGAGCCCATCTTGAAGTTGTCCTGCTCCCCTCTTAAATCATCTTGATCCTTTTCTTTCTCAGTGGACTCAGGGTCAGCAGGTACTTTTTGTTTCTGTGCAAGGTTATGCTACCCCACCAATCTTTCCGCTGCTTTTCTCTTGGCAAGGGTCCTCTTTTCTCTATACATAGCTAATGCCCCTGGAGTCATGCTGTAGATTACCCACAGAGCTGAAATGCAATCATTCCATGTCCTTAAGGGCTCTTAACTTTATGCTCTTCATTCATATTCTTCTAAGTCACAGCCTCGGTTTTTGTGGAATGAAATTTTCAGGCTACTTTACAAATGTCAGTCCCATTTTATTTTCTTATCAGTTTAATATGAAGACAGCAGAACCAGAATCTGCCACTCAGATTGCATTTTGTTTCTACTGAGGGCACAGCTTTGAAATAAGCAAAATAAAATTTTTTTCCCATTTAAAAAGTAAACTTGGGGAATAAAATATAATGAGGATAAAAGAAATTATTTTTAGTGACTATTGTATCCTACAAATCCTTTTCAAAATGAAAAGAAAAAGGAGCAAATCATAAAAAACTACTCACACATACTGAAAATATAATTACAAATAAAAACAAGTGTAATCAGGAATATACATATATTATGTACGTATCTTGCAGACGTTATGTATACAGCATACATTTTATATATTATATGAAATCCTGATTGTACAGGTTGTACATATGTATGTTTATGTATGTTTTTTATATATATTTGCACCTATAATCCTACTAAGTAGAACAGCTTCCCAAAAGTAGTCTGCAGATCACCTGCATCTCAAGCCCCTGAGAGACTTGTTTAAAAATGTAGATCGGGCGGGGCGCGGTGGCTCACACCTGTAATCCCAGCACTTTGGGAGACCAAGACAGGCGGATCACAAGGTCAGTAGTTCAAGAGAAACCTGGCCAGCCTGGTGAAACCCCATCACTACTAAAAATACAAAAAAATTAGCTGGGCATGGTGGCTTGCGTCTGTAATCCCAGCTACTCCAGAGGCTGAGGCAGGAGAATCACTTGCACCCAGGAGGCAGAGGTTGTGGTGAGCCGAGATCATGCCATTGTATGGGCAATAGAGCAAACTCTGGCTCAAAAATAAATAAATAAATAAAATGTAGATTGTTCCCAAGCCCCTCTTCAGATTCACTGAATCAGAGATTTTAGACCTCTAGACCAGAAATCTACATTTAGACAACCTCCTTAGCTGTACCCAAGTTTAAGAATGCATAATGTAAAAATATTCATTTAAAAATATATTTTGGAGCATTTCTCTCTCAGTTCTTTTATGCATGCTTTTTCAACTAGATCCTGTGTGTATCACTTAATATTGCATAAAAATTATCACACAACTTTGGCACGTCTTTGTTAACATCATTTTTAATGCCTATACAATATAACCTGTAAAGATACTCTAATTTACTTAGTTGTCATATTTTTCAACATTTAGATTACTTCTAGATTTTTGCTTTATACAAAAATATTGGCATGGATTTCTTCAAACATACAATATTCCTCCACATGTATCTATTCATCTCTGTGACTATTGTACTGTACATTTTGCCAGCACTGAATTATCACAATTTCTCTGATAATTTAATCTTAAGGGTCAAATTTACATGATTTTTAACTTCACATCTTTAACTGATTGCACAATGCTGAATATGTTTATAATCATTATTTCCTATTTTATGTAGTATTGGTGAACTTTACTATTACTGTTTGCTGTTTTTTCCACTAAAAAACTTATCTAAAGAGCTATTTATGAAGAATATTATGTCTTTAATACAGCTGTTGTGTACTTATTTGCTATTTTTTTGTCTTTGAAGTTTATTCATTTTAGCTCTTGCAAAACACATTCACTTCAGTTCTTTTGTACTAAACATTTTGCAACACTTCTCGTTTATTTCTTTTCAAAAATATATTTTATTGTGCTTATAAGAGGTATAAAGCATAATGTTTATTACATTTGCTCTTAATTCTCGATTAGATTCAAGCATTTAACAATTAGTAACTTACTTCATCTTCCTTTGTGTGTGATTTTTATGTTTTGTTGTATTCTTTGGGAGTTATTTTCATGCATATTTGGGGGAGATGAC
This sequence comes from Cheracebus regulus, assembly GCA_963574635.1. Taxonomy (NCBI): domain Eukaryota; kingdom Metazoa; phylum Chordata; class Mammalia; order Primates; family Pitheciidae; genus Cheracebus; species Cheracebus regulus. Next base: position 16,280 of record CAUYQU010049371.1, on the reverse strand, counting down.
TAGCTCATCAGCCCTATTGTGATGGACTTGTGATCCCATGGGAAAAATATTGCTTTGATTGTTGGTTACTGAGAACAACCTTTAACAAGCCACCTCCTAGAACCAGGGCCTCAGCATCTGGGCCAGGCTGATCTCAAAGGAGCAAGTAGTGGGAACTCCTTCATGTGTATTATCCAGACACATGGAAGAGGTAAAGAGCCAGAGAATTCTCCTAAGAGAAGAAACTCCGCATGGGCATTTAAATTCAAGGGAGGCATGCTACTTTCTACCCCAGAAGGTCCCAGTCTTTGGAAAGACTAAAAGAAATTTTTGAGGGAGGTCCTGGAGGTCCAGGGATGGCTTTGTTTAAAGATAGAACTGCAGAGGCAGAGAATTAGGCACAAGAGCAATGATCAGTGGTGGCGTGCTTTACTGGTGTGCTTTTTATTAGGTGTGTTTCAGCCGAAGATCATATTCTACAAAGAGTGTCTCTGGCTTCCTTGAATCAAATGTGTTAGCCTTGAGCAAGAACCTCACTTTTATCAGCCAGGATATTTTCATAAGGAAGATATTTATCAATAGTATGCATCATTCAAGCTATGATTGAAAGAGAATAAAGTTAATCGTAGATATCGTTCCAGTAGTATACAAAATTATGCACATAAGCATACCTTCTCAAACATTTATCTTAGTCCAATTTTTGGTTCATGATAAGCAGCTCGAATTATTTGACTTTCTCCCAGGCCCATTGGGCACACCACCCAACATCCATCCTAACAAAATGACAATTGGTGCTCATTTTCCCACCTGCTGTATAATAAACTTCATTTCTTTTCACCGTAGATAAAATATTGAGTCTGTTGTAAAGTAAGTTAATCTATGTAGGACAGGATAAATAATGTGTTTCATTATTTAACTGGACTTTCTGAATCATGGAATACACAAATATTTCATGACCATTTTAAAGAGTGTTATATTAAAATATGTATATTTGCATACATAGATAAGAAAGAAATATGGCAATTAAGATAACTATGTTTGGGTAATGAAAATATGAGTAATTTCTTTCTTCTTCATTTTCTCAATAATTTGATACCATTTATGACATGCTATCAAATGGAAAAGTTTAAAAAATGAAAACGTAAACCTGTTATAATGATATTTCGATGATATTACCTTTTGCAAAAGTGAAAGAGGATTTTCTGTCTCTAACTTAATAAAATTCATAGTCAACTATCCCAGTAATTTTACAATTACTTTCTTTTTGCAAATTTCCCTGTTCCCATAATCTTCTGCGCCAACAGCCGACCTCCTCTTCTTTTTTTATAACAACAGAAGCATTTTTTTTCCTGAGGTAAGCTGATAAAAAGACCGTTTTGTACTTTAAATTTTATCTCTATTTTCTCATTTTAATAGTTTCATTTCCCATCACTCATGAAGGTTTTTTAAGTTAATGGCTGCTGCTAGATTGTAAAATGACCACAGTTTGCCAGACTTTTGAAAGGGAGCCACACACAGGATTTATAATTAAGTGGTGTTAGAGAGGCCCTCCCTCAGAAGGAATAAAAGCAAGTCTCAGCATGAAGCTGTGCAGTTGGGCAGAATAAAAGATGGATACTGCCAAGAGTAAAGAGTGTGAAATTAGGGACTCTCAAAATTCATTCTGTAAACCCTCTGGAGCAATCTCCAGAGATTACTGAAGTTACAAGGTACTGGGTCATTCAGACCTTCATCCTCATCTGTAAAATGGCATATTATTCATTGTTCAGTCTAATCCACATGACTATTGAGAGAAGCTAAGAAGATAAAACATTTAAAACAGCACTGAGATCACTTAAGGCCTCAAAATGAAGGGCACAGATTTATTCATTCTCTCTACCCCCAAAGAGCATAGCTAGTATACTGAAATGCACATTGGTGGAAAGTTAGGGACTCCTACATCTACCTCTGCTCAACTGAAAGGAGATAATGAACAGAAACATCAATCTGTGCAACTAGCTTTTTGAGTAGGAGATAAATTGTTGGAACCAGCTTAGTGGGGGCAAGTGAGCCAGCTGATGCTGTTACCAAATCTAATTCATTATAGTGTTGATTTCTCTATCAACAAATAGAAAATGACATCTTGAAGCCCAGCTTTATGTCCCTAAGAAATATGTCTGTTTTACAATGTATAAACACCATAGAATACTTACTTAGTCTAAGCCAAGCTGTGCCAATATCAGCCTTTAAAAAGACGCTATTGTTGTTGGCAAAATTATAGTCATTGATGTTGGCAAAATTACAGCTATGTGAGAAAAACTGTCTGCTATAGAGACCTTGGGAAATTGTTAAATCCCAGTTTTCTTTTTGCATGTTTAAAATATCTAGCAATCCTATTGTTTTTCTTATGTAAACAAAATGATTGGTTTCAATGAAGAAATCAAATATACGGTGCTACTGGTCAGTATGTTTTGATTAACTGCTTTCTGGATAAATTAGCATCAGTAGTTACTAGCTTCATAAAGCTATCATACAATAGCCAGAGCTATTCCTCTTCCTAAAGTCTTGTGTAGGATTTTTGAAAAATAAAATTGACCCAGGCATATAATTTGAAAATTAAATGGTCAGAAATTACTGACATGTTTGTCCTATACTAACATGACCTTATGATAGATGTGGGGTGGGGTGTGGTGGGGTGGAGTGAATGGGTGTATTCTTTCTTCATCCGACACCTATTAAGAGCCTTGGTTGTGTCAGATATTGAGACCTGTTCTAGAATATTTGATAGGGGCTTGTTATTTTACTATCAAATAACAAGCCCCCAGACAGGGGCTTGCACTATCTAGAATTGCACTACACACCATTCATTCAATTGCCATTTAAAAACTATTTATTAAATACACTACATTTATATACTTATTAGAAGTAGAAATTCTGGCTAGGGGAGGCATTTATGTTGTCAGTTCCTTGAAGACAGAACTGTGATTGTTCCCCTTGCAATTCCTGCAGCAAACAGCAAAAATCCTTTGTACATAATAGGTATTTAGTGCTTATTAGTTTATTTAAATTAACAGAGAGGGTTTGATAGGACTTGGATGTTAAACAGATTCTTTTTATAAGGAATATTGTGTTTTCTTAGGAAAAGGACAGCTGCAGTCTGTTATCCCTCAAAAAGTATGCCCATAGAAAAATATGATATCTTAACTCTAAATGAAAGACTGAATGAATGAATGTTAGATGCTTAAGGCCGCTCACATTTAACCTGTTGGAGAGTAAATTGTTAGAAAAACAGGCACAGTGAGCTATTGCCCTGAGAGGTATAAGCCAAGGGATTTGGGGTAGCCTGATGTAGGGGCCTTGAACCCAGAACTGGGAAGCCAGAGATTAGGGCGGAAGGCTCACCTCAAGAATCCAAGTTAGACCTGAGTTTTCAAGAAGCCAAGGAATAATGAATAATGATAAATTTCACAGTTGAATGTTAAAATATTGCTAAAGTGAATAGTGCCCTAGACCTGGCCCAATTTTCCTTTCTAGGCCTCTAGGCCCGTGATGGAAGGGGCTGCCATGAAGACCTCTAACAAGTCCTGGAGACACTTTCCCCATTGTCTTGGTGATTAGCATCTGACTCCTCATTACTTATGCAAATTTCTGCTGCTGGCTTCAATCTCTCCCTAGAAAATGGGGTTTTCTTTTCTACTGAATTGTCAGGTTGCAAGTTTTTCAAATTATGCTCTGCTTCTTCTAAAACACTTTGCCACCTAGGAATTTTTTCCACCAGATACTCTAAATCATCTTTTTCCACTTCAAAGCTCCACAGATCTCTAGGACAGGGGTAACATGCTAAAGCATAGCAAGAGTCACCTTTATTTCAGTTCCCAATAAGTTCCTCATCTCCATCTGAAACCACCTCAACCTGGACTTTATTGTCCACAGCACTATGAGCATTTTGGTCAAATCCATTCAATAAGTCTCTAGGAAGTTCTAAACTTTCTTACATCTTCCTGTCTTCTGAGCCCTCCAAGTCTCTAGGAAGTTCCAAACTTTCTTACATTTTCCTGTCTTCTTCTGAGCCCTCCAAACTGTTCCAACTGTGGCAGATTGGATCTCACAGTTGTTTCAGTGATGACTGAGTGTTTCAGTTAAACATTAAAAGCCAGTGTCTTTATGCAAAGGCTGGCATGTAAAAAGCCCATGAAGAAGTTTTGCCTAGGCCTTTCCTGAGCCTTAAAGCATGACAAAATTATGAAGGAATTCTTAACAGGACTGAGCCATTTAGGATTAAACAACTTATATTGTAGGTCTGAAGAAATTCCCCAGGCCACCGGAAACAAGTTTATTGGGGGGTCTGAAGGAATTCCTCAAATATCTGTAATTTAGCAGGAGACAAGATAAGAGTAATCACCCCAGCACCTGGACCCATTTAGAGTAAGTAAATTTACTGAGGCTCCAGGGGAAGGTCTTCAGGAGTCAGACCTTAGTTATAGATTAAAAGAAGTTAATCACTTAGGTCTTTAGATGAATGCACAATTAAATGGAGACATACAGCTTAGAAGGTATATAAGCTCTAGAAAACTTTGCAGTTTTAAAATGGTCTGGCAATAATATCCAGCCCTTTTCCCTGTAACCAGTTACAGAAATAAAAACTCTGTTCCTCCCCAGTTCATCTGCATCTTGTTATTGGGACACAAGAAATAGCAACTTGACCGGCAGTTTGGTCCAGGAACACAACCTCTGCCTATTACCCAGTTCCAATGTTGCGTCCCATTTTCAGGTATCTTTACAGAAGTGCCCCAATACCCAGTATCAATTTACTGTGTTAGTCTGTTCTTATGCTGCTGATAAGGAACTACCCAAGACAGGGTAATTTATAAAGGAAATAGGTTTAGTTGACTCACAGTTCTGAATGGCTAGGGAGGCCTCAGGAAACTTACAATTACAGCAGAAGGGGAAGCAAACACATCCTTCACATGGCAACAAGAAAAAATGCAAAGCAAACAGGGAAAAGCCCCATAAAACTATCATATCTTGTGAGAACTCATTCACTATCACAAGAACGATATGAGGATAACTGCCTCTTGATTAAATTACCTCCCACAGTCTCCCTCCTATGACATAAGGGATTATAGGAACTACAATTCAAGTTAAGATTTGGGTGGGGACACAGTCAAACCCTGTCAACCTTCTTCACAGAATGAAGCATGTTATTAGATATGTAACAAGCACATCGCATGCGCTCAAGAATTGTGCTATTAATACTGGTAACGTACACGAAAACTATTGCTTATAGCCTTTTAAATGATTATGAATGTAACTTTGCCTTTCATTTTAGTTGTGGATTAATAACTTCCTAACCTATAACTAAAGTGGATGTATACTATGAAACCATTTGACAATTTTATAAAATCAGGTTACACTCATTTTCAAGCATAAAAGTCTCAATACTAGAGTGGGCTTCCATTAAATGAGGCACAGTTAACATGCAGTTACAGCCATTCTCCTGGTTTTCTTGAAAGATTGCCAGAGCCAAGGCTTTTGGGTAAAACGTTTGCTGAAAATTAAGAATTGAGCAAAACCCTGAAAAGAATCTATCAGGATATTAGGATTCACATTATGTCAAGGATTTCCACAGCTCTTTCTTTATTAGTAGGAAACATGCGTCCTCCTTGCCCATCTCTCAGTTAACTGTTTTTTATTCTCTAGGGTTTGGTTAAAATGCTATGCTTTTTCTGAAATTTCCCCTGACCTCCTTAACAATGGTCAGTCAGGTTGAGTTAATGGCTTATGCCTCACAATCTCACTCTACATTTCATTGTGTGACTGATTTCACACTCCCAAACTAGGCTGCAGGCTGCTTGAGAGTAAGTTATTTTTTTTCTGTATGTACATACATGTGCAAATAAACGTGTATGTGTGTGTGCAAATGAAAGGTCAATGTGGCTGGTGTAGTGAAGGGATAAAGAAAATGTGGGAAGAGGGCAGAAGATAGGTTGTAGTGCAAATGTTGGCCAGAGTAAACAAGGTTAAAGCCCTTAAAGTTTTTTAAATAGAGGTGTAGAGCAAGGAGAAGGCTTATTTGGACTTCTGGAGTTAGTTGAAGGGTGTCCCCCAAAGATATGTCCACATCAAATCCCTGATGCCTCCTCAGATTATAGTCATGTGTCACTTAATGAAGGAGATACATAAAGCTCAAAAAACTGGACAGAGTGAATCAGGTCAGTGAGTTTATAAGAGATCTCTGCAGTACCTCCTGTCATGTGGCATTTCCATCTTTATGTACCCACAGGGTTCAGCTTGATGTGAATTTAGTATGTGCTCAATAAATGCTTAGGAAATTCAACTGATCTTAAACTGTGCTGATCTGCCCAACCCAGGTATTTTGATGACATTTACATTCATATTTATTTATATATTCTGATGTTTGCTCAAAAGTGCTTTCCAGTTTTAGTACATCCATGCAAATTTATTAAAAATAGGGACTCTCAATCAACAGATCTCCAGCCACAGTTGACATTTATGTTGTCACAATATTTGTCTTATTCCTTTAGGTTATAATAGATATTTCATGTTTAAAAAATTTTTTAAAATAAACTCAATTATATAAAATTAAGATGTAATCTGTGTATTTGAAAACAAGATCTTATAGTTGTAAAGTCTGCTGTTTTTGGCCACTATTCTCATTTTTGAAGCTTTACCATTAAATTTCAGAGTCCTGAACAAAGGATTAATGAACAGAAAAAAAAAGCCTTAAAGTTACAGCAAGATACAGAGAGTACATTTAAAAATGACAAATTAGAAATTTGGTAGAGGAAAACAAAGGCAAAAGTTGAGATTCTACCTATAGTAAGTGTTGTAGAGAGATTAAGAAAAAAATTCTTTAAATCTCAAAGATTGAGATTCCACCTATAATCAGAGTTGTAGAAAATTTAAGACAAGTTTAAAAAGCACCTTTGAAAATCAGTGTACTAACTCACAAATTAATAATACAGTATTATTTACTAACAATAATTTTAAATAGCTAAATGTCTGAAATTATGTTTTAATAACAAAAAGGACTTAGTGAATTTAAGTAACATTCAAGGCATACAACTATACATCATTTATTCATTTTTTTCATTCATCAACAAATTATTGAACATCTACCATATACTAAACATTATTAATTTATGCAAGGATAATTTTGTTTTATTTTCTTGCTGTTGTTGTTTAGAGAATGGGTCTCCAAAATGGATGCATATGCTGTAAGTGGAATTTGATACAGAGATCAACACTGGAAATTGTGCTAAGCGTGCCAATTTGATTATGGATCACTAGCCCCATTCTTCACTCTTCCCTGTATCACTCCATTGCTGTGGCCTCATCCTGGGTGTAGAGTATTCCCACCTCTTGACTCTGGACATGGCCATGTGACTTCTTTTTTTAAATAGCACAAGGGTGGATGTGACAGTGTGCAGGGTCTCAGTCTAGGTCTTCAGAGGCCTTGTGTGTTTTCATTCTCTCTCTCCCTTGTGCTTCTGCTATTGCTTGGAAAAGATTTTTCTTTGTCATTTCTGTCCCTTCGGCCTGGGCCCCAAGGTAAGTCTACATGGGGGTAGAGTCACCTCGTTCAGGCATAGCCAAACCTGCAGGTTGAGGCAAAGTCACTCAGCTGAGGCCAGCCTAGATCATCCAATACTCATCTGAAATTCAGATGCATGTGAATACGTGATTGCTATTTTTGGCCACTGAGTTTGCATGAGCTTTGTGATTCAGTGTTTTACTGGCCATCTCTCAGCCTAATACTTTTGACCTCTTCTCATGATATCACTTCCTCCTCCCTATTAGTGAGGAACTTCCTGATTGGTGAGTTTGGAAAAAGAAATTGGAGATGCATAGTCAAGCCATTCCTTCTTCCGCTATGCTTGGATGCAAGATTCCTGCAGGACTATAGATTCTCCTCTACTTCTTGCTGTCATAAATTTTACAGAATGGAACACACACACAGACACACACACAAAACATGTGCAGTGAGACCTGTTCCAGGTCGGGGTGGTCACATCTTAAACTTAAGCATCACTATTGCAAAGCTCAGAGGAACACAAATATAAGCCACCTTCGCTAACATCAGCTTCCTCAGTAATAAAGTTGGTATTTTAGTCTCATCTGCTTTACTTGTTTCTAACCTTATTGCTCTATTTGTTCAGAACTCAGGATGTGAGAGGGATGACAAATCAGTGAGTCCCTTCAAACCCCAACTTAAGTAGCACGGGCTAGATGGATTGGGGCAGATGGTCCCATGCATTAAGCTGTAAAAGTAAAACTAAAAGAGTAAAGGCTCTTTCTCTAAAATATTGGTGATGGCAGTGAAGGATCTGAAGTCTGGGCATTGACCTTGTTTCATTGGGTGAATTCATCTGTGGACTTTGAGAAATAGACTGTGATTAATTAATAAATTCAGCTACGTATGTCTGCATTTATGTATGTGTGTATGTAATATACTTAACAAATACTCATAAAGAACTTACGTGCTTTACATAAATGAACTCATTTAATCTTTATAAAAATGCTATATCATAATGCTCATCATAGTCTACTCAGGCTACTATGACAGATTACCATAGACTGGGTGGCTTATAAACAATAGAAATAGATTTGACAGGCGGAGGCTGGTAAGCCCAAGATCATTGCACTAGCAAATTTGGGATGTGGTAAGAGCCTGCTGTTTCCTAGATGGCTATTTTCTTGCTATGCCCTCACATGGTAAAATGGGGAACTGTGGTCCCTTCAGTCCCTGATGAGGATAGCAATATACAAAGAATCTACTGTCATGACCTAATCACCTCTCAAAGACCTTACTTCCTAATACCAACTCATGGAGATTAGGTTTCATCATATTAGTTTTGTGGAGACACCATCAGTCATTCTATAGCAATGTTATCATACAATATAATATTACTATATTAGAGTGTTATCCTTATTATAGTGTAGTTTTAAGTGCAGATAAAGGAGGGAAGTTGCCTGATGTCACATACCTAGTAAATGGCAGAGCAAAGATTCCAACCCTGGCATTATGTCTACAATATTAATATCCATAGTATTAATCTTTTTTGGAGGTCAGCATATCTTATGTTGGTCCTATTGTGTGGGCATGGCATTTTAAGCCTCCTGATTCACACAAGCTCATGCTAAAATAAATTCCACTGGATTTTATCCACTCCTTTGTGAGCACCTGTCTTAGACCTTAGAGCACATGAGACATAGAACTTAATTGATCTCTGTAATTTAGGACAACTTTGTGCAAAGGCAAGCTATTTGTTTTGTAGAAGCAATGGCGTATATGCAGGGTCCAGGCCCGCAGGGTCTAATGGGTGTTCTTTTGTGGGCAAAGATGATAGATCACAGGAAAGAAAGACACAGGACACAGAGATAAGAGAAGGATTCAGCTGGACCCGGGGAACCACGACTATCAAGGCGTAGAGTCCAGAAGTGGCCCCAAATGCCTGGACATGCTGATATTTATTGTATACAAGGCAGGGGGGCAGGGCCAGTAGAATGACTCATCTGACATGATTGGTAGGGGTCAAGTAAATCACATACTTCCAATACAGGGGGCCACGTGGTTACAGGACGGGGGTCATGTGGACATAGCACAGGGGATCACGTGGTTATAGCACGGGGCTCCTCCCTATCAAGTAGCCACTGCAAGGAGGGGAGGCATATAACATCAATATCTTTATATACACCTATCAGAAAGATCAAAGGCTTTTAGGTTTCCTCTATTCTTATTTCTCATGACTTCTCAGAACTTAATTGGAGCACCAGGCGGGAAAGTGGAACATGAATGTGGACAAAGATAGTGACCATCAGAGCACAGCACTACGAGGAGACGTTTAAGCCCCTGGATGCCTGCGGGCTGGACTGGCTATATGAATGTCAGGCTTTCCTCAATAGCCGGTCAGAGCAGGGTTTTCTCTGAAAGCCCCCAGTGAAAGGGAAACTCCGCTTCACGGCCTGCTAAGTAACAGGTGCCTTCCCAGGCTCTGGCGCTACCACAAGGCTTTTATTCTCACCTCCTGATCACTTCTCACAATGTCCCTCCAGTTCCTAATTGTATTTCACCCGATTATGTCTATACTATAAGACTAAGATGTTCCTACACTGTAATATTCAAGCAAAGACTAATAATAGAGAATAGTGATATAAGATTGATTATATAATTGATTATGTGATTGTATCTCAATCTATGTGGTGACAATGCTATAACTAAGTAATCAGTCAATATATCATTACTATAACTAAGTAATCAGTAGATATATCATTGCTATAACTAGGTAATTAGTAAATATATTTGGTATCATTGCTATATCCAAGTAATCAGTTATTTATTATGCTAGGACAAACTGTGCCTTGTCTCTTGCTTTGGCACCTGGGCAACTATTTCCCACACATATATACAAACACTTATGCAATAGGATCCTGGACTTTGTTTTAAGAAAGGGGAAACTGTAGAAGAGGTATGGACTTCAGGACTCAGGAAAAAGGATGGACATTGAAATCAGTAACAACATAGAAGTCCTGAGATGCAACAAAATCATGGAGGATTTGGTCTGAGATGCAAATATTGGGCATGTTAGCCTCAGCAAAGATGAAGACTTCAGTAAAGCTAAGGATCGCCTATGCAATTTGTGGGAACCACCTGGTAGCTCTTAGACTTTGATCACAAATTCCAAAAGCTTTATACTTAGTACCCTACCCACAACATTGGCCACAGCAGTTGCTTGCTCCATAAAGCCTAGCCACACAGATTAGACTACAACTGGCCTCAGCAGACAGGTGGGCCAAGCTGCTACAAGTTGATTTTGAGCTATGACTCAACTTTACCCAAATAGCTTTAGCCCAGGCAAACATTCCACCAAAAGATGGTAAGCCTTTTAGACATTCAAGGATAGAGTAATATTCTCTGCTTTCAAATTTTGGGTGCATGAGTTGCCCATGAACTGTACAGAAGTACTGAAGCCTTAGTTTCAAATTACTATTTCAAAAGTAGGCAGGTAGGGTCAGATCAGGTGTTCCTAATGCCAATCTTCTTTCACGGACAGGAGCTAACTTTGGATTCATAGACACACTTCTCCATAGGCAGATTTATGCTGAAGCTAAGAAAACACAGACTGCTTTCTAGGCCTCTCTCAGAGTTTTCAGCAATGTATTTATAAGGTCATATATTCTGTAAAATTGGCAAAAGTAAGACATTGTAGCCACAATTGGTTGTGACAACTGCTTATTTGAACTTCATCTTCCCCTTCATCTATCTTCCCCAATTGAATGTTGGGAAGGGAACTGACATAGACATTTTTGGGTTCTAACTAAAGGGAAGTTAAACAGGGACAGCTTTAGTTTGAGTTGAGTGGGATGTATCTATGTGGCTTGTGATCACTTTCATGAAGGGTCAGTGTGTTGTTAGACATTCTGGTGTAGGCATGGCTTCTGAGAATACCCCTACCATTCTCTGTGCCAACCCAACCAAAGGCATTATACAATGTTCATGGCTGATTTTGTTATTATTTCATATTATTTGATGTGTGTGTGGCAGAGAATGCTTCAAATAGTATAAACTTTATCCCCCATGGGGCCTGAACTTGACTCTCTCCATGAGCCCATCCCTGCCAGATGGCTTTGGGTTCATTAAGTTTTCATAGGGAATATATGTTGATCTAGGAGACAATTCCAAAGTAAAGAGCAGTAGAAGGAGACACTGGGCCAAGGAACTTAAAATGTCTGAATAGGAAAGACTGGGCATTATATCACTGGAAAAAATCTGCATGTTGCAATTGTTTTCAAGGATAAATGAAAAAAGAGGGATGGATATAGATATAGGTATAAATATGACAGAATATGTGTACATATGTGTGTATGTGCATGCACATATAATACAGGAAGAAAAATTATTTAAAAATTTAACATGTCTGGCCTACCAATATTGCATATGTCTAAGTTTTGTGAGAAGGCAGAAATATCTCAAGTGACATTCTCTGTCAGACAGCACCATAACAATATTATGAATTCTATATGGACTCTTGAAGAAGCAAGAAATTTTCCATGGATCTCAAACAGAGAGTTAGGAAAAGGGAGAAGGAAGGAGAGAGAGAGAGAAGAATCTTGAGGAAACTGAGTCCATATAAGAAGTTGAAAGAGGGAGCTTTAGACTTTAATTTTCTTAAACTTTAATAAACCAAAAAAGAAAAAAAATTATTTTAAGCATTAATTCCTTTGCTTAACTTTCTAAGTTTTGTAATTTGTGAAGTTATTATTATTGTTTAAATTTTTGGACTTTAATTTCTTCTGGAAATTTTGAGATACAGTTTAATTCGAATTTAAGAACATGTTTACATCGTTTGCATTTTGGGTGTTCTATAGCATTTAATCTCATTGTAGAATCACTAATAAGATACATAAAGCATGGCTGGATGTAACTTGAAATGAAAAACTAGAAAACCAAATGCATTTTTAATTTCAGATTCTGATCATGATGTAATGAAATAGTCCAGAAATGCTCTCTGGCAATATTAAACTAAATAGACATGGACAGAATATAGAAAATAACTATTCTAAAACATTGGACAACATGCAGAAAAAAAGTGATCCCTGAAAAAGGAAAAGGAAACAAGGTGGGTCCCAGGATTGCTGTCGCTTTTGATTGAAGGAAATTACTGAATGAGGGGCAGGCAGTGGAAACCAACCAGAAACCAGCAATCTTGCTCAACAGAGGGGGCAGGGGCCAGAGTTAAAGGAGGCCAAAGAAGCTAGAATGTGTTGGAGGGAGTGCCGCAAATAAGGGAGACGTTGTAGAAAAGGAGTTCCAGATATTTTTACATGGATCCTCGTGAATCTTTATTTGAATGTAATCTGTTCATCTATTATTAGATAATTTTGGCTGACCTAGTTTAGTGGATTTTCAGTGTATGTTGTCTAGTGTTCTGTTTAGGTATAGAATGAAAATGCACAAGGTCAGATAAGGAAAGTTTCCAAGGAAAGAAACATTATAAACCAAATGACTATAAGAGATAGCATTAAATGGTCTATTGTTAGGTGTCCCTCCAGCAGAGACCTTGGGGAATATGCAGTGCAATCAGCAGTAGCAGACAAATGCGGAGCCATTTACTTAGTGTCCTTAGAGGGGTTGGTGTTTTTTAGAATAAACACTCTTCTAACTTCACCTTTTTACCACAACCACAAAAAAAACTCTAAAAAACAACTGTCAAAATTATTAATGTAACACAAAAATAACTAATTGCCTGCCAGGTAAAGCCAATACTTTTTAACAGAATAAAATAAAATCTAGCAATAAGGAACTTCAAATTACAAAGTATAGCAGTTGAAGAATATTAGCCTGTGGGGAAAGAAAACATGAAAAATGTAACTCAGTGGAGAAAAATTTTCTTGTGAAAACATGATCTTAAAATGACAGAGATGATCACTAGCAGTAAATGATCAGCATTAGTTTAGACAATCATGAAGAAAACATTAACAACCTGAAGACCATGCAGGTGAAACTATCTAAAATGAACCATGAAGAAAGTGAATACTATATAGATAGGGACGGAGGGATGCAGATATAGATAGATGTAGGTAATTTCAACATAAAATTATCTTCACCTATTAATAGGATTTTAAAAATACTTATTGATTTTTGAAAATTATATATATTTGTATATTATAATTTATATACATTGTATTTATATTATAATTATTTATATGGATAAAATTATGGTTAAAATCAAAGATATAATTATATATGAATTATATATTTAATTAAAAACTATAATTAAAAGTATTTATTATACATATTCATACATATAAACTATATAGTAAATATATCATCATATATTTATATATGATATTTTACATATGATAAAATTATCTTTATATGCTTACTAGTTATAATACATACTATTCATCTATAATCAGTGGGACAACAGTAAGTGATGTAGCATGCATATAATTGGAGTGTCAGTAGAAAAGAAGGGAGGATAAACAAAAATTGAAATAAATTAGAGGCAAAAGAAGTGATGAAGAGTAACCTTTAGGCATCCAGAGAAATAACATACATTTAATACAGAGAAGCAAAGAAAAATGTAGAGCCAACTTCCTATGTCTTTGTCTTATATTTCATTCTGCTTCAGAATGCAGCCAGAGAACACAGACTCTATTAAATGTCCTTAAATTTAATAGACCAAGTCAAATATCAAACACAAGAAGCATACTGGTAAAACTGTAGAAGTTTCAAAAGTACAGAATTTAAATGATCTCCTCCCTTGTTTATTTTCATTTTGCTTATTGTGGCATCAGGTACTTTAGGCTGGCATAGTTTGTGGATTTTCAGTGTATATTACCTAGTTTATGTGAACTAATTGTCACATGACAAAAAAAAAAATGGCTTAGAAATCCCAGCTAAGAATCTAGCAGAGTTCACATTTGTCCTTCTGCACATAAAAGTTCATTATAGCAACAATATATCTATAAAACAATGATGATATTATCTGATGTGAGAAGTTACCAAGCAATTTTTAAAATGTCCATTAAAAAAAAACCATTTGAAATGGGGATTTATATATATCTTTCCTAACAAGTTGGCTGCTATACTGCAATACTATGAGCTGGGTGTCTTAAGCAACAGAAATTGATTTATTACAATTCTGGAGGCTGGAAGTCCAGGATTAGGGTGCCAGTATGTGAAGTTTTGGTGAAGACTCTCTTTCTGGCTCATAGATGCCCATGTTCTTGCCTCATATGGTGGAGAAAGAGAGAGTAAGCTCTGTAGTATCTCTTCTTATGAAGGCACTAATCCCACATGAATGCCCCAGCTTCATGACTTCTCTAACCTTAATCACCTCCCAAAGTTTCTCTTCTGAATTTCATCATGATGAGGTTTAGAGCTTCAACATAAAAATTTTGAGGGCATACAAACATTCAGTCCATAATACTAGGGATTCTACCCATTGTCTTAATCATACTTAGAGTTTATTGATGATTATGAGTTTTCATGGGATTTACATATGCATATTTTATGCACACACTCATATGGGCTGAGTAAAATAAATAAATAAATTTGGAATCCAGTGATTTTTATGTCTTGTTTGAAATTAGATATTACTGTGTTAAAATCCTGGTAGAGCCACATACTGGCTGAGCAATGTTTTGCAAATTCCTTAAACTTATATTCCTATATGGCTATTTGTAGATTAGGTATAATAAAACATCACTCAGACTAATACATGTATATATACAATTATACACATATATGCATACGTGTGTGTGTGTAGTACTAGTACAATATCTGGCACACACACACAGTACTCAAATATTATCTTTTATTACAAATAGTAATAGCATACCATTTTAAAATAACAAGCAGAATGCACTTTTTTCATATTGTTTACTGCTTAATAATAAGGCATTTTTCTACATTAATGTATACATTTACCAACCACATTTTTATATAGATTAAAAATAATTTTATTGTTTGAGTTTACCATAAATTAATTAATTCCATATTTAATTTCCTTGGGGTATTTTCCAAGATTTCAAAAAATATAAATTATGCTTCACAATTCATTTCTGTAACCTGATACTTCTGCCTATCTCTTTAGGATAAATAAATATTCCATGTTTTAATAATACAATATATAAGAAAATGTCAGAAACTTACCCTATGACAAAATTGTACTGACTGTTATACTTGCTTATAGAAGTAGTTTTTCTATTGTTAAATATTATTATTATTATTATTTTTAATTTTTTTTGAGAAGAAAGAAGAATAAAAGAGAAAAAAAAGAAAAAGAGAAGGGGGAGAGAGAGCGAGAATCTTGCTCTATTGCTCAGGATTTCATTCAAATCTGTGAACTGTTTATGCAATTACTAAAAAGTGATTTATTTCCTATTATGTGATCACTTTTAGAAAAGGTATGATATAATGTTGAAAAATATATATGTTTTGTGGATATGGGGTGCTAAGTTCTGTAAATATTTATTAAATTTGCTTGTTCCAAGTCTGTGCTCAAATCATAATTTTTTTTTTTTTTGCTCTCCATTAAGTTAGTAGATCTTCCTCCATCCCTTTATGTTAAGTCTTTGTGTGTCCTTGCCTATAAGAAAGGTCTAAATACAGCGTACCAATGGGTTTTAACTTTTTATTCAGTTTGTCTAACTGTTTTGATTGGGGCATTTAATCCATTTAAGTTTAGGCTTAATATTGATATATGTGAGTTTAATACTGTTATTTAAGGCTAACTAGCTGTTTGCCCGTTAGTTGATGTAAATTCTTCATTGTTGTAATATTCTTTACTTTT